>JAOUZG010035355.1:4407831-4458115 GCA_026289955.1 Argiope argentata | reverse complement strand
ATATATATATATATATATATATATTTGTTAAAAATTTATATTATGGAATTATTTAACAGAACGCTGTGATTTTTTATGTCGTAAACAATGCTTACTTTATCAGATTTGAAGGATCATATTTTGATGCTACTAATCTAGTGATGTAGATGTTATACTCTTAAAGGCTTCCAAAAATATATTTCTATTGATGATTATATTAATCTTTTTAATATTCAATACACATTCTATTTAATGCATCATATATTTTTATTACTTTGGACGATAACAATTTATTTACATAAGGATAATTATTTTATGCTAAATTATAATACAATATACAGAAACCATAACATAAATAAAAGTAAATCAAAATAACAAAATAAAAATAAATAAATAAATTTTAATAAAAACCACACATATGTATAATCTAAACATGAATAAATTGATGAATATTGATATTGTCTTGAAATCATTAGACCGAAGTCTTAGAAAATATTATAACATAACACTAACAACTGCTAAATGCTCTTTGCCCTGTAATAGATAATTTTAATAACAGTAGATACACATGTTTCTAAAGCTATTATAATTGGAGATGAAAATTTTGAACCATATTTAGAAGACGTGAAAGATCCCTCAGTTGACTTCCCTTTACTCCAGGCATCAGCACCATACCAGGAAGAGGACATTTATCTTCAACGAAATTAATGAAAGCTGGGTTAATGTATAAATATTTTTTTCGATGAAATTTCATCTCGGCGCAGGGACTCTCCGGTCCTTAAGCTGGAGGGTTATCGTCTATAATTGGATCCAGTTATAAGATTCCCTTTTTTTTAAATCACTAATTCGTTTAATCTAAAAAGACAGATCAATGATGAAAGAAATCAATCCTTAATTATATATGTTTCTATATTATTTTTATCTGAAAATCCAATGTGTAATAGAGCAACTGTTGAAATCAAAGCATATTACTTAATGTATAGTAATTAATTTAAATTGGATAAAATAATGAAAAAAAATTAATTAGAAAGTTTCCAAAATAGCATAACAAAATAGCTATTACATTCAATACGGATGTAATTTTATTTTTAAATGTATATACCAATGTATTTATTACATTACATTCGATACGGATGTAATTTTATTATTAAATGTATACATGGATGTATTTATTATTAAATATGTTTCTATATTATTTTTTTTTCTGAAAGTACAATGTGTAATAAAGCAACTTTTGAAATCAAAGCACATTATTTAATGCATAGCAATTAATTTGGATAAAAGAATGGAAATAATTTTAATTGAAATGTTTCCAAAATAACGAACAAATTATTTTGTTTTTATAAAAATACATTCGATACGGATGGCAGTATGCTTAAAATTTAGGAAACAAGTAACACAAAGTCAGTCAAAAATGTTTCATATGCATAATTAAAATTATTTTTGAGGTTATTTAAAAATGTTTTACAGACATAAAAGATAGAGTAAGCCTTTAAATAACTCTGAAAATTTTAAAAATGCCTTTTTATGCTTGTTCTCAGAAAATAATTCCCAAAATGAAACTTTTTTAGGAATCTTTTCAGCATATTAATGTTTCATAGCTCATAAAAGCATTGAGTGTCATTAAATTTTATGCGTCCTTTGTGAATATTTCAAAAATATGGTTTTAAGATAATTGCATGAAGGAAATAACTGCCAAGTCCAAAACTTAAAATGGACTGTTAATAAGAAGATATTAATGAGCATAAACTAATTGCCAAAATAATAGTTTGAGATAGCATTTTAAAAATCGACTTGAACTAAAGGTTTTTTTAATGATAATTGATGCTTCCTAAAGAACTTCGTAGTGTTGAATAATTCATTGAAAAATGAAAATCATTCATTTGAAAAAAATATCAGAAATGGAATTTTACATAAATGTTAAATTCACTACCATTAAATTAATTACAAGCGATGCAAAGGAAAGTGAAGATTTAAATTACTTCTTCAAATGAAAATTTTCAGCCAAAAAATATTGCTATAAAAGAAAAAAAGGGCAAAAATAACAAATATTTTGTAAAAATAGCTTCAAAAAAATACTAAATATCCTATTTATGTTAAAATGTGAATTCTCTCGAGAAGATTATATTTCCCATCTATTAAGACTTAAGAAAATATTTCAAAAATGAAGTGAATAATTAACATAATTGTTACTAACTATAAAAGTAATTATTATCTTTAATGAAAAATAAAGGAATCAGAATACTGCAACATCGTAAATTATATTTATTGTAATTGCTGAATTTACAATACAGCATGCAAATTCACTATTCAAAATATCTAGAATTATATGGTAGGAGAATTATTATTAAACTTATTTATTTTTCTGAATATTTTTTATCTCGCTTTTAATTGGCTAACATACAAGAAGATTAATAATTATTTTATTTTTTCACAAAATTATTTTTTGTTTCAAAATCATAAAATTAGTTTTTATTAAATTTATTGTTCTTATAGTACTAGTGAAACCTAAATTAATTAATTTAAGTTGAAAACCGTTTCTAAGGATATACAAGAAACAAATTTTATGACAATTTCATTATCATTCTATGTTAATCTTTAAAGTGTAAATGCTCGAGGGAGATAGAAGCTCCTACCTTGTAGATGTTTTTGAAAAAGTGATCATAGTTATTTAATCCCGAACTAAATTTAACTGAGTTTTATTGATTTAAAACATACTGTAAAAACAAGTATTGCATTGTTAATGCTGAACATTGCATTAAAAAATTCATCAGAATACTTTGAGGAAGTTTTTTGAAAGTTTATTTAAGCAATAAAGTGTTATGAAAGTTTCTCTCTATATATTTAATTAGATTTAAATATAATTATAGAAAATAAAAAAAGTATTGGGTTTTATTATTTTTGTTAATAATTGAAAATGATGAATTAATCAGGGAATTTATTTGAATGGTTGACTCTAAATGGTAATAAAGCTCATATTAATATTAAGTATTTAAAATTTCATAATATTTCCAGGTAATTGGAATGTATTCAGGCGATTTCATTTATTTTAATTCATACAATTTTGCTGCAAGATTTATCCTAAAATAAATACATATTATCTTACTACCTTTTTTAATTTAATTTTCAAATTTTCTTTTTCTCTTCTCTAGAGACAACCAATACTTACTTCTTATTCCCGTAGCTACATTCAACAAAAGATAAACCATAAAGAGATATAACAGAGAAGCCTTGAACAATTTAGAATGTGCCCTAGCACTTGAACATCCGATATTTCTACTACGCTTAAAAGTCCGCAAGTGCCATTTCGACAACTCAATATAAAATAATTCTAATAACTAAATAATTGCAGGACTACTATTCAATAGGATTTAGTTTTAAGATTTTTTAATAACATTTAATGCAATTATCATATATTATGACGCTTTATACAAAAAAACTGTAACAATAGTTAATTTTTTTAAATGAAATAAAAGAATAATACACATAAATATTGGTATAGTTAGCAATATAATTGTATTATTATTTACGAATATCATTGTGATTATATTATTATTGTAAATATAGTATAATGTAAGCTTTTAATTATTATTTATCGTTTATATGCATAATATTTTTTACATACCTCACCTGCAATGTATACAGTGATATTCAGTTTTTTATGCGCATTTTATGCATAATATTTTTATGAAAGAGAAACACATTTTTATAGTTGCATTTTCGTTACTGTCTTTCATTTAGCACTTATTGTGTTTTAGCGAATTTGTAATTCTTTTAAATTCAGTATTTATTACTGGAATGTTATCAACTTCACCTGTACTTTCTTCAAATTCTTCAAGGGGACTTTCACACTATCTTATGACTTCATGGGAATCTGAATTAAAACAAGACTCCTCCCCACCATCCGATTCATTCGCTGAAACCACTGTTAACAATTTAGCAATTTCAGAAGAGTTTTTATATTTTTTAAGTGCCATCGTATCAGAGTGTCTGCTCTGCGTATGGTTTGAATTTTTTGGTTTTTTGTACCAGATAAACAAATGCTATGTAACGAAACGTTTAGACACATCACTTTTAACACATTTAACACAGTTGAATCATTTTCGCTGTGAAATCAATAATACTGCATTCAAGGTTTAAACAAATGTACGGTAGTACTTTGAGAAGTTGATTTTTCTAATGGTATCTACTTAGCATGGTATCAAATTTATCTTTTGTTGTGCCACTGCTACTTTTAATAATAAACTGCTTTGGTGTATAAACGACACCAGTACACGTTCTAGGTATATTTTATAGTAAAATATACCTTAATTAACATAGAACAACAAAACATTATCGGTGTAATTACCATGGAAAACAATTTAAAAGTTTTGAAAAAAATTTCAAATTTCTGGCAAAAATGTTGAAAGTAGACAAAATAGACAGTCTGGTTACCAATTGACACTGATGGACGTTCTAAAGCTAGGAAGTAACATAAAACAGGCTTCTGTGATAAACATGAAAAATATTTTTATCTTCCATTTAAAAGTAAGATTCCTCCAAGTTTCACTAAAATACAAAATACAGCTAAATCATCATTCCAGTTAGATTTGAGAGCATAACATACACTCATTGGCCCCATCAATACCCAAGATCTACCTTGAAACCAAAGATCATTATTTTTTAGACCACCTTTTAGACGAATAACTGCTCCGATTTGTTTGGGCACCCAGTCTACAAGCTTCTGGAGTGCATTTACATTCAGACAATACCATTCATTGGCTATGCAGCTTTTTAGATCCTGTAAATTACATGAAAATAGCAGAGTGTTGTCGGATACGATTTTCCACCATATCCACACACATTTTCTGAGGGGTTAAGATCCGGGATATGCAGTGGCCAGGTGTTGAAAGTCAAACAGATGCTCAGCGCAACCATTCTGAACACTTCTGGCACGATATATAGCTGCATTATCGTCCATGAAGTATCCATCATCATCTTCAATCAGTGAAAAATAAGGTGTAGCGTGATTTATCCAACACATAACTCTTTTTCAAACCTTAGATGCCCAGTGTCTTCTTTCCCGACACCACTGTAAACGAAGTTTTGAATGTCAGGCAGAAGTGAGTGGTTTTCTGATGGACACTCGACTATGCATCTTCGCGCATTGCTAGAGCTGAAATCTCTTAGGAAGAGTCTTGGTTAACGATTTTTCTCAGTTGAATTACAGTAGAGTCCCCGTTTTCCGGACAATTCGTCGGAGATCTTGGATAAACTGTGCTCAGACCACAGTCGCGTCTTCTAGAGAAGGACTGTGGGTTCTGATTTTATCTTTTGAACACCTTTGATACAGCAGCTTTTGAGAACCAAATTAGATCTAGAGTCTAAAATCTTGGCACCTGCTAAACGGGCACCAACAATAAGGCAGTTTTCGAATAGTGAAATATATATCGTTTATTCCATTTTACTTCATTCATCGCGAAAGAACTCTCAATGGTTTCTAATTCATTGACCAGTGAATGCATTGCATAAGAGGTCTTCTTATTTATCTTAATTAATTTATAAAATTACTGAAAAATCAATGAAGATTCTAAAGTGTAAATATTTTGTCAAAAGTGCATATATTTTAAAAACAAATACATGTCGAAAAAATAAAAAGAATGGATAAGTTCGTTTAAAAATAATTTAAGTCTATGTCTGGCAAAAAAATTTATAGTAAAAGAAAATTATTTGGAAGATAACCATTTATTTTCAAATGAAAAAACAACTTTCTAAATTATTTATTTAAAGGCACCCATTGGAAATTTGTACTTTAATAAACGTGTAAGAAATACCAGATTGATTTTTACATTATTTTTCATAAAGAGAAAGTTATTCTTTACGACTGAATTAAAAAATATATGATTTTTTTTTCGTATAGAAACATTTTATTTTATTAATTTTTCACCTTTTTCAGTTGTTATCATATTTCAGTACATTGATTTAATTAAATTTGTTTAGAAGGGGAAACCTTAATTCAAAACCATAATTTCAGGGGTCAAAACCTTAATTGAAAAGAAGAAAAAAATCCGTTGAAATATATAAATTCTGATATACATGTTTAGAGTTTTTTTTAACATTAAAAATACAGAAACCTAATCGTTTTTCTATAAAAGATTGAATTGCGAGAGGTTTTGGTAATTTTAGAAATATAGCAATAGGTTTATAGCTATAATGGATTTTTATTAGTATTTAGAACAGTAGAGGCTGGTAAATTATTCAATAAACGTAATAAAAATTCAGTAAACGTTATAAATTATTCAGTAAACGTTTAAAAGTGATGCACAAACTACTAAATGATACCGGCAAGATTTGTTTACTCTAAAATTGATAGTATACACACATAATTGAATTGTCAGTAAATTCACAATTTTCATTTGAAATATGTTGATGAAATATTCTTCGAATAAAGGGATGGAATATAATATGTAATACAATGTGTTTAAAATATGAGATATTCAATAAATTTGAAGAATTTTTGAAGGAACATGTGAAACTCATAACAAAAAAAATACTTCTTTCACAGTTTATATATAATTTCTCAATTTTATTTATTTATTTTGCTTTTTAAAAAAAGAATAAATTCAAAAATATAACAATGGGTCCAAAATATATAAGTGTGGACTCATTTTTAATCTATAAATTTAAATTTTGTCTAAAAAGGAAATAATAAAAGAAAGTACATTCCATTTTAATTTTTCACCTAAAACTTCATCAATCATGATCAATGTTTAGGAACAAACACTTTTGGGTTTAAACTTTCGAAACTGAAAGGTTGAATGACGGAAGCTTTCTTGCAGTTTTCAATTTATTGTTTTCTTTTCTGTTTTTGAGTAGCACTAGCTCACATTTACACTAATACTGCAGCAAAGAATATGAAAACTTATAAAAGAAATAACTATCTTGATAACAGCAGATAGTAGATTTCAAATTATTGGAAGAATATTTCTGCTTAGTTATCTTGAGAAAATATCTATTATTTGAATCCTTTTCTTTCTTTTTCCTTCCCCTTAATTCTACATTTTTATTCGTTGAATTAAATAGTCAAAGTTTAGTAGATCTTGAAATAACTAATATCTGTAATGCTAGTTGCTCAATAATAAATATTGAAAATACGTTTTTGGAGTTGTTGAAAATTGTAAAATAATTTTCTTTTCAAATTGTGCTGAAATTTAAAAATAAAATTCATTCGCTGTTTCCTCATAATAATTTAAATTTTAAATTAAAAAAATAAATAAAAAAGCTAAGGTTTTTAGAATCAGAGCTAAAATATTTCAGAATAAAATCACCAACTCTCATTTTATTTTTTTAAAGTAGTAAAGTAGTATTCATTATATAGAATCAAAATTAACTCAAATAAAATATATTTAAATAAAGTTGCAAAACACTTGATTATATATCCGACAACTGAAAAAATGGGAAGTATTGTTAAAAAAGTTAATATTGTTAAAAATTTCTAAAATTAGGAAAAAATGTAACAGTATACAGTTGTTCATTCACAAGCTCATTTTTGAATATTAAAATGAATTTTGAGCAGAATATATAATTTGGATAAATGAAAACGTTAATTTTTTATTATTTTCCATTAATTAAAATATGATTAAAATTCTATTTTGGATCATTTTTATCATTGTGTAACAACATGTAAAATTCGGTAGCTCTAAGTTCAACTACTACGCTGAAGAGCGTTTAGAAAGCAATTTTCAGTGCGTAGGTTTTTTTTTATAAATGTCATAAAGGGTTTTAGCAACGCGCAAGAGAATTCATAGTTTCCAACTGTAATACAAAATAAAAAAGCAAAAATGTATTTATTATATTGACATACCATTAAGAACAAAATAATTTTCAGAATATTCTTAAGCTATATTACAAATGATTTACATGTCAAAAAATTTCCAATAAAATTCATCATAAGTTCATCATTTATATTTACATCAAATCAATTCTAATTTTAGAACCACACATGATATGCTTGCAGTATATTCTATGTCACAACATTACTTCAATTCCAAAAGACAAACATTACAAAAAATATTTGTTAATTATTGTTATAGAATAATTATGAAATGACTAGACAAAATGTAATTTTTAATAGCGATGAATACTTGATGCTTAAGTTTTAATTGGGAATCTAGCTCTGTGAACTAAAAAAAAAGAAGTTAAAGATTAAGAATAGATGATTTCAATTAATAACGTCCTTGAGAAACAGAATTTAAAAACATATTAAAAGTGTTTAAACGTATCCAATTTTTTAAGAGGAAATACTTAAAGATAAAACAATCCTAAAGACCTTTATTTCCCCTTAAGTTTTAATATATAGGTTACTTTACACTAAGTAAAAACAAGAAGGGAAGATTATGGTAAAGATAAATTATTTTTTTGGATGAGGTATTTGACATTAGAGAGAGTCTCGTGTTACATTATTATTTAAATTTACATTTACTTCAGGAAATCTGCATAAAATTTATATCTCTTCATATATCTTCACATTATGAATTCAAACAAAAACCGTTTGAATGAAAAAGTAATTCAATTTGTTAATATTTCGAAACTCTAGATTTCTTCTAAAAATTGAAAATGCTATAATTGATTTATCACCTTAATGGATAGTAAGACGATGAATGGCTTTTAAATTATTTCATTTAGAAATATTATTTTTTTAACTGCCACTTAAGAAACACATATTAAGAGTTCAATGGTAATTGAAATATTTTTAATATACAAAATTTTTAATTACTAAAATTTGGGGAAACAAGCAAAACAATACATTTTGATTCCCAAGATTAAAGCAAATATCTTGCAATCCTGGAAATCAGAGCAACCTTTATATTATCTACATGTTGTATTATAAAAATTTTCATTATAAAATCTTTTTTCTGAGAAAATATTTACGATTTTTTGTTTAGGACATAAGAGAGCGAAAATGAAAATTTTTAATGGATGATCTTGTATCAATATTATGTTAATAAAGAAATTGAAAATTTGTGAAATAAGATTTTATGTTTTGGGGGAAAGTTTAGCAATTTTCTCTTTTTGTACATAATTATTCACGTAAAGGTTGGATTTTAATTTTTGAAAAATAAGAAAGTACTAAACAAAACCTTAAAATAGCTTATAATACTGCATTGAATTTTTTTTAATGAAAACATTCTACGTGAAACTACGTCTTTTTAAATTATGTATTGAGTACACAGTGGAAATATTTTTTAAAAAATGAGTATTAACAAGTTTTATTAAATAATTAATTAAAGTGCACTGGTAATATGATAATTTCATTTGCATATTTTGGATTAATAGAAATATTTATATGTGGCACAAAAATAATAAGAAATATAACGAATATGCATAATAATTAATCTTTTTACTAATTAAATTTCTTTAATCGGTAAAGGGTCCGCTACCTAACGATGATGGGCACCTCGATATAAGGTTGAGATGCTTCCAGGATGGTAATTGGATCTCGCCTGCCTGGAGAGCGCACCTAAAGGCGGGTGTCTGGCTCCTCCCATCTATGACGTATCGTACTTTCTTGGGGAAGGGTTATACCGTGACCGGTGATTGCCCTTAGTACTCAACCACAGTTCACGCCAGTTTTGCTTTTGAGGTGTCCTAATCACTCAATATTAATTATCCATGGGCCTCTTGGTGAAACGGATAGTCAGTGATATGATTGACTTCTGCTGCTGATGGAACCTTCTTACAAAGGGAGGAAATTGAAGGGTGATCAGTGTTGGCACTTAAAACTCAAAATTTATTCTCACCTATCCTTTCGTAGTATACTATCATCCCAATTCTTTGTATGTCTCTGGAATGATAGAGTTAGTCATTTATGATTTTCTCGTGAAGATTAGAATCAAATCAAGGGTGTTACAAAATGATAAAAAATTATGAGACGAGGATCTGCTTACTGAAGTATTGCTTTTTAGTGCATCGAATTGAAACATCAATTTGTTACCGTTATTTTGCTCAGATATTGAGAAAATGCAGCTATGAAAATAATAATATATCTAAATATCTATCTTTCGACATTTTCCCATATAAAATATACTTACTATGGATATAAATAGCTTTACAATTTAAAAAAATTAAATGCATCATCATTAACTTGTTTGTATGTTTTTTTTAAAAATTTAATATAACCGTATTCACACTACAACATCAAAATATATAAAGAAGGACAATATCGAATTAGAATACCAATAAAAATGCTAAAAATTATTTATCCCTTATTTATTTCAAACATTTACTTTTAACAGCGATTTAGGTGTCGCATTTACTTCACTAAAGCTACTTCATATTAATATCCATACATTATTTCTGATACTTTTGCGTATGAATCAAGTTGACGGCCCCCTTTTTAATCTTTTTCTGAAACTTTGCTCCTAAAATGCATTGGAAAAATAACGTGAAAGAAAATAAAAATTGGTTTGACATGCCAATAAAAATACGAGAACTTTTCCCCCCTTCTGCGTTGGGGCAAAAAAGACAGAAACAGAAATAGGACAAAAGAAAAATCGCCTCAATAGCTGTGAGAAGAAACAAGAAAAATGGTGGGAGATACCCTTAGAATGTACTATTCATATTTCAGGCCGACTTTCACTCTTCTCAAAAATATAGAAAAGTATTTCCTCGAGGAGGGTTAGGTTTCTAGGTTCTCTGTGTGGTTTGCGTTATTCTGTGCCCTCCAGTTTGAAGCTTAAAAAACGGCAAAGACGATAGAATGGTGACAACAAAGATGCATCTTTAAAAAAAAGGATCGCCAAAAGCTTATTTTGCTTCTAAGATGACTTTTTTCAAAGGCAGATCCGCTTGTTTGGAGCCAATTTCAGTTTGTTACACTGAAAGTAAGTAATGCATGTTTTTAAACTAAAAATGACACGTTTTGTTCTTTGTGCATGATGATTATGACCATGCTCGGATGTGTGCATTTAAAGTAGCGTAAACATAATTATAATAAATGTTATAAGAGACAAATGGAATGGAATAAAAAACCATTTTCCTTACTAATTTTATAAAATATTTACTGCTGAGTAAAGTTCTTAAAAGTTACTTGAAGTGAAATGCAGGAAAGCTAAATTATTTGAATGACATAGTTTTACAGCTTAAAGAACATTTATAGAATGCAAAAAAGTACCACACAAAAACATATTGATATTAATGAATTTTTAGTTAGAAAATAAATTCTCTTTCAGAAATTCAGAAATCAGTTATTTGAAAATAAATCGTGTTAAAAGATGATACCAATATTGTATCATTTATAATTGTTTATACTTTCTGCCAAGATATATAAATAAATAGTTGCAAGAAGTGCATAATAAGAGAAACGGTTACACTTCTCTCAAAAATTATAACTTTATTTGATATAAAAGATATTTAGGTACGGCATTTATTACATTTTTTTTATATCACACATCTTTTCCTCAATTTTCTTAGTTCTACCCAGTTCATTTCAGCACTTTCTGCTTTAATAATGAACTTATGCATCACCAGTCGCTAAAAATTCAATTCTGCAATAGCCAAATAAATATTTCAGTTGCAGTTAGATATAACCACAAAATGTCCTGTTCACGAATATTTTTCGAGAAAAAAAATGCATATTATAATAGAAAAAGTAATTTTTTTTTGCCATCTAAAATAATAATACCCAAATCAAGTTCTTTGCAGCAAACATATGACTTCATTTATTTTACGAAACTTAGAATCTTCAGTCATTCGTATTAGACCTTATATTCTCCATTAAATTGTAACTTAATGCGCCATGAAAAGGTAAATTAAAAATGTAACGTGTAAGAACGTTTACAAATATTTTTTGTTTATTTTATACCTAATTGTACATTTCTGGCGATTTCAGAAAACAGAATTCTGCGACAATGGAATAGAATAAAACATTTTAGTAACATTCTTATAAAAGGTATTTTTCAGATATGGCGTAATTTATTGGGTATTGAAACATTTCTATTAAGTTAATCCCTTTTACAGTAAAATTAGAAGTTTAAAAAAAGTTAATTTTTTTAAAGTAAACTACGAGTAAAATTACAAGTTAAAACATTTCCTTCCATTTTTTTTACTCCGAAGTTTTTCAAAATTTTAATTGACTTTTCATACATTTCTAATTCAAAACAATAACGATAAAAAAATCTTCATTTATTGATATTTAATACATTATTTTTCAGGAGTTGAAGGGTTTTCTTTGACGATCTGCGTTGGTGGGGAAGAAATTTGCTTCTTTGTTGATTACTCTTCGCCAGGAGAAAATTTAATATGATGTAGAACCATCAATCTCCACTGGAACAGATAAATTTGATTTTATTGGACTTACAAAAACAGAACACCATCTCATACCCCCGAATCCATAATCATTCTGGTCACTGAATTGTTTGATGGGTATGTTGCCAAAATTATTACAGTTGAAAAAATAAAAATTACTCTGAACAGAGTTTACAAACATAAGAAATGATAATAAAATGTAATCTTTCATAAACATTTTCTACTCTGAAAATTTATTTGAAATAGTAATATACTGAAAGATATTTTTTATGGAAAAGTAAATGAATTATGTGTTCAACTTTTATTATGAAATATTAGAGGAGTATGCAGTTATAAAAATCAAATTGAAAATAATTTGGTTAATGGTAACAAAGAAAACCTCTCTTTGATTGATATTTATGAATTCAAAAGAATGTGAAGAAACTGTGGTACATTTTTTTCTCCCTTCAGCTTTGTGAGTATGACACTTGCAGTTAAGAATTAGGGAGACAAAAAAAGTTATACCTGAATCTCCGACTTGCCGTAAGCAAGCGGGTTTAAATCATAAAACTGTATGACCGGACCACTACAATAGGAACACATACGGGAAATGCGGTTGAATCCTGAAAGCCATCACCGTTCACGATACAACCCTTCCCTTTAGAAGTACATCCCGTCATTGATGAGAGGAGCCTATCCCCACCTAATAGTGTACCCTCCAGGGCGGCGAGGTCTACGCATCATCCCCTTCTCATTTCGAAGTGCCCCCCCGGGTGGGTTGGGAGACAAGAAAAGCTAAAGAAAAAGGTCTAACCAAATAATTAACATCAAAATGTTCTTCGGTTTTCAGAATTCTAAAAAAAAAAAGGAAGGAAAACCAAAATGTTGTTTAATTTTGTCTGCTTACATTGTTAACACCTTGTATTAATAAGATAGCATTCGACTGATTTTATAAAATTCAGCATTTAAAAATCCAGAATTTTGTCTTGATGTTTAATTTTTGTACGGCATACCGGAAATCAAGAAAATCAAAGTATTGGAAACAATTTAAACAATTTAAATTTAATATTGGTTTAAGAGAATAACATAGTCCATTTACATGGCGAGTAAAATATGTTGACAAACCAATATTCTTTCAAGTGCTGATTGGTGAGATAAGAATGGTTTAAAGACTTTTCAACTAATGAAATTGTTGGCGTTTTTTTTTTTTTTTTTTTTAAAAAAAATGATTTTACTTTATATTTTTTTGCTTAAAATTTAAGCCATATGGCTTATTTTTTAATATTTTCTTTTTCCTTCCTCATAAAATTTTTAATGGAATTCACTTACAAAACTAATAAAAAGTTTCATATGAAAGATTGACTTAATATTTAACATTGTGTAGTATTAAGAGGCATTTAAAAAAGTCAAAGGAGTTAATTAATACGTGTTTCTGCTTACAGATATTCTGCAATAATTGTATGGTATTAAAACCAGATAACCTCCTTTGCCTCAGAATTTGGATGAAATTCTAATCGTTTGCTTCTTTTTGTGAACATATTTTCGAGAGTGATTTTTATCACGTGTCTGTTCAATCGATTTGTTCTGAAGGCTGTCTGGTTACAGTATTGTTTTATGGATTGAAAGATAAGGTTAGTCGAGACAATAATCAATCCTCATGCTGATCCCATCTTCACCCAATGCTCAAACCAGCATCATCAGTCTCTACTGCGTTTTTTTTAAATCAGAAAATCTGTCTACTCTCTAAAAATATGGATTTTTTTTGTCTTCATTGTGTCTGAGGATTTTGATGTCATCTGTCTGACGGAGACTTGACTATGCGTTTAAATTGTCTCATTTCATCTTCTTGATGATATTTACCTTATTTTTATAAAAAATCGTGATTGTTCTCTCTGTTCTTGTAAATTTGGAGATAGTGCTTAGATTTCTATTAAGAAAAGCAATTCTGCTTTGAAATTTCCTAAGTATATCTGAATCTTGGCCAAATTAAAATATGAGAAATTATTATTATTATGTGTTTTGTATATGTCACCTTTTTCATGTACTGATGGTTGGTTGGTTTGAAGTTTTTTGGCACAAGAACCAATAGGATGGTTATACTGCGCCAAACTTATTTTTCTCTAAATCAAAGTCCAACAAAATTTGTGTCTATAAAAGTGAGAAAAAACGTTGGTAAAACTATAAAATCCACGAAAAGTCAAACTAAGTCATAATAGTGAGTTCAAATTAAGAAATAAAACCAAAGGATTTCAAAAAGATAAAAAGGTTCTCATGCGGTTCCCTGCCAATCAACAAAGGCAATGTCACTGCAGTTGCTTTGAAGTAAAACAAACGCTGGGCTTTAAAATATGGGCATTCTATAAGCACATGATAAACTGTTACTCCACTGTCACAAGTTCATGCACTGATGAGTCATTTGCATTGCTTTCTGTGGCTTAATCCTTTTGTGAATATTTTTTTATTTTAGGTGATTTTAACTTGTGTATTAATAATTATTATATATGTCTACTTTTAATTGTTCGTTTCTTAAAGAATTGGCAAACTTTATGCCCTATTTAAAATTCCTTCTATTAGTTCACACTTTCCCTATATATGTCTTATCCAAATTTGCAAACACTAAGAAAATACTGTTCAGTCTTCCACTCAAGTTCAAGTATATTTTTCAAACGTGTTGTCAATGATGCTTGATGTTTATACAGTTTTTTCAAATATAAATTCTTTAAAAATAAAATGAAGCTAGTTGATAATATTTTGTATGTGAACAGTTCAATATCGAATCAACAGATGGCACCATATATATATATATATATATATATATACACTTCTAAAATTAGAGCAAAACATACAGAAGTCACTTTGTGTCATTATAATTCATAAGTTCATTATTTAATCTTAGAGCATTGTTTATTTTTCATGAAAGAAAGAAATAATAAAAGGTACATGACATTTATTTTATCAAAGATTTTGTTTAGTTTTAGTTATATATTATAGTTAATAGTTATATATTATGTTTTTTTTAAAAACTGGAATAATGTTATGAATATTCTGCTTTGCATGTGAATAAAATTTCTTGAAAAAAAGGATTTTTAGTACATAAAAAAGGGGTTATTTAAATATTTTTTATTTCAATATTCTTTACAATGAATTTTAGAAGTCTAAATAAATTTTAATGTAATAACACAGCATTTCATTCTGAAATGAAACTTTGTCATAAAAATGTTTAAAAAATACATGAAACTGCTATCATTATAGGTGTCAAAGCTAATGCAAAGGAAAGAGTAAATCTCTAAATTTGTAGCATCATCTAGACGATTTAATTTGCTTAATACCATTTTTAGTCAGTTTAACTTATTTGATATTTTTCTCGTTCATTATACAATGCAGCGAGTAATTTCTTTATGTATTATGGCTGACTTAGCATACAAGTAATTTAATTAAATAAACAATAAGGTTTAAATGTTTAATTCGAAAAGAAAATTTCCTATCATTAATTTCGAAGTACGACATCAGAAATGTAGTTTATTAGAATCATTTTGTATTAATTAATGCATTTTATTAAAATATTTGAATTCACTTGATTGTTGTGTGCCTTTTTCTTATATTATTTGCCAATTGACGAATCTAACAAGAGTTGGTTAAATGACTTCAAACCATTATTCATATTTATATTTTACATTCATTTTTGTTTAGAAGTTTTGTTTTAATTATTTCGGTACATTTTTAGATGAATATATTGTATGCTGTTTAATTACGTTTTATTTCATTCACAAATATATAATATTTATTTAGCGTTTACAATTTATTATGAAATTTACTATCAGAGCAATGACTGACGTCAAGATGCATACCCATATTAAAAAGCATTATTCAAACTTTAGGCTTTATCCTGGCGTCAATTTGTCCTTAATAGCGACAATATTTAAAAGCATTTGAATGAATTAAAGTAACAGATGTTTAGCTAAATTTAAAACAGTAAAAAATGCATTGATTAAATACATTTGAAAATCAATATTAAAGAAATATCCAAAAGTTTCGTAAAGCAATAAAATTATATTATTTTAACATTACAATAAAGGAAATATGGCTCACACATCTTTAGCTTTAATCTTTCCTCTTAATGTTTTAGACTAAAAAAAAACTTACAAAATGCTCTCATGGATAATGTTATTTTTTATAAGAGTTGATTAATCCGTTTATTTATGTATATTTTGTGTTCATTATTCTAATATTTTTGATTTTATCCAAGCCTTTAAATTTTATACCTTGATGAATAAGAAACGATGCTTACTCCAGTTTGGGTAGCAATTACTCATGAACTCAACCCCAAATCAACCCTAGTATATTTTCAGTTTCAAAGAAACTTTATATCGATTAAGCAACTATTTTTGCAAAGTTCATGAATGAAAACCAAGAGCTGATGTGACTTTTCTGTAGAGGTTCAAAGTGGTCAGCTTGGAGAAAAATTGTTTTGCATGATGCCAAGCAGATCGAAGAGAATCCTAGAAAAATGCTGGCTTATCTGAAAAAGGTAATTAAATAATAATCTGGAATACATTATATTACATAGCAATAAAAACTAATTAAAAGTCAAACGAATTGCTAATCGATGTGTGATAAAACTGGTAAGTAAGTCGAAAGTAAAGATCATGATTCTCATTTCATTGAAATTCTTATTTTCCATTTTTGAGACTGAAAAAATATGATTATCTTTAAGTGACTATATCCTTACGATTTATATTTTAAAAAAAAGAAAAAAAAGGTATTACTTGGAAAGTATATTGGAAAGTCATACATTTCAAGCAGTATCTTCAAGAAAACAAGGATAAAGTACATCGACATCCTCTAATTAGTTTAATGATAATTTAAAGAATTAAATTATCCTAAAATCAAAAACTACTTAAATCCCATCTTGTATAGATTATTTCTGTTTTAGTTTTTATTTGTTAATATGTAATATCTGTACACGGAGTGATTTTTACATTAGAGTAAACTGAAATTAGTTGTTTTTATTTAAAATTTTTATGCTTAGTTGGTGAATGTAGTAAATTTGAATTAACTGTAGTACATTTCCTTTATTTCAAAGATTTAATTATTTTTTAGCATATTGTGCTTATTTCAAAGTGAAATCATTATTTTGCAATTCTGTATTAAAACAAATAATATACTAGAAAATGAATGTTCCTTGCAATTGCATTTCAGGAATATTTTTTCTAGAATGAAAAATATATTTCCTATATATATTTAAAATATATTTGTTCTCTATATAATAAAAATATATGTTTTTTACTTGTGGATGAAACAAACAAACAAAAAAACTAGATTGAGATATCAGAGATGTATGTTCTTTATATGAGGCAGAAAATAATTGAACAAGAAAGTATGTATTAAATATTGTTAAAAATACAGTTTAAAAATAAAATCAAAACTTTTTACAAAATATTCTTGAGAAAAAGAGAATGCAACCCGTAAAAAACAAAATTAATCGGTTCTGGCATTAGTTCTGAAAATCATCGATATTGGTTTTAATTAAAAAATAAAATTATTAATATTTGCTATTTTAAACTTTCCATTTATAACTTCTGCATAGAAAGAAAAATGATATCATTAATTCTATCAACATAAAAAAGGACTCTTCATGCATGTTTTCAAATAATATACCGTGTTTCTGAATATTAAAGAAGTTCTGGACTTTCACTTTTATGGGTATGAAGTTCAGTATGCATTATTCATGAATGAATTTTCTAAAATAGTTTTATGAATGTTTGGGAAAGTGTTCTAATTAAATACCTGCATTTAAATAAATGTTCTTGTTTTTAAGACGAAATATTACATGGAGGAAATTTATTCAAACTTGTATTTTAATATGGCCTTTACTGTTCATGTCTTCTGCTTACTTTTTCATGATCTTAATACTTAATAGTATTTTTTCTCATTAATTTAATAAATATTTCATTATTTTTACGAGACCTTTTAGTCAATTAATTTCGCCTAAATGCACGTACTATTCATATCATATTAATCCGGAAAATATTTTAATTAATAAGTATAAAACAGTTTATAAATTGCTGAATATTTAACTAATTGAATTATTACTAAATGTAGAAACTTTTTTATGAATATAAATCTTGAATGATGTAAATGATTCGAAATTTAATGATGGAATTTTTTAAGAAATTAATGTTTTCTTTAAATTAAAAATAAATTATTCTTGTTTCACTCCAATATTTACATTATTTAAATTAATTATTTATTCATATTTATTTAAATGTTCGTATATAAGCTTTCATGATTTAATTTAAAATTTATAAGACAATGTTGAATTTCTTACTTAAACATTCGTTTTAAGAAAATATTTTTTTTGTGTGTGAGCAAAGGATTTCATCCTATATTTGTCCTCAATTAAATTTTTAGGAGCAATCAAAAACCCTACATTTATATGATATTAAGATGAAGTGGGGAGAAAAAGGTCTATGCATTCAATATCTTGAAAACAATCTTAGAAATGCTTTTTCTTTTATTTAGTATAATTAGCTGTTTAGATTGGCCTTCAAAATTCTGTTAATCATACATTTAAGAAATATATTTCATACTTTCCTCATATCAAGCGGAAAAAAATCAAAAATTGCGACATCTGGTAGTTTTTGGAAATAATGATCTTTAAAAATGAGTAGAATACTAAAAAACGTTTGTTCAAAATTGAACGAATATTTCATATAATAATAACTGTTATTATGGTCAAAATTTAAAATTCAAAGATACAATGTAGGTGAATTCATAATACAGAAACTCTGTGGCACATCTTCTTAAGTTTTTTCAAAGACTTTTAAAAGGGAATAAAAAATAAAATTCCAGTTTGGAGCACGATTTATAATATTAATTACAAAAATAGTGGCTGAAGAAAGTGCACTTAAAATCGATTGATTAAAAAAACTACAAAAAACAATAGCTGCTTTCAGGAGTATTTCATGGCCTGGAAAAAAATAATTAAATTTTAAAATCACTCTCTCAGTTAATAAGATCTTAAATAACAATAAAAAAATATTTTCGAGGTCCAGTACCATTCAATCAATTTCCCCAAATGAGAGGGAAATTGAGCTTCAAATTACTTCCTTAATTAAAATCTTCTTTTAAAATAATGCTCACAAATATAACAAATATTACAAATAATAATGAATGAAATAAAATGTTAATAAATATAAATGAAATATTTTCATTATCGTACTGATATATTAAATTGGAATATTTCAGAAACCTGCTGTAATTTTTAAGTAGCAATATGTTAAGGTAAATAATTAGCATTTGTGTGAAATGATATATACTTTTAAGAATTAATTTTAATTAAGATAATATTCTTTATCAACAATTCCAAATAAAAGGGAAGGGAAAATCTGAGAAGACTAAAACTAAAGTAGTTAAAGTTTTCTATTAGTAGTTACAAACGACAAAGATGCATAATTATTTTATAATAATCTATATAACTGAAATAAAGTTATTAAAATTTCGGTATAAAAAGTGATTTCTATCTTACTAGTGTTTCGTATAATTAAAAGATATTATATAATTGCATTTGTAACATTTTAATGAAACTTATTAACTTTGTATGTCTTTATTATGCACACAGACAAAAGATTTTCTCAATTAAGATATTTATGCTGTCATTTAAGAAAGAAAGGAATATTTAAATTAATATTTCGAGTTACTAGAATTCCATATTAGTTTTATTATGAATACAGTTAATTATGAATATAAATGTTAATTAATAATCCATTTTTTCACAGAAATATAATTGAAACTTTGTTGTTCATTCTTTCTTTATCGAGATAAAAAAATTAATTAATTAGTGTGTACATTTTATGCGGCTACTATGCGTATATAAACTACTTAAATTTGCTTAATTTCCTTATTTTTATTAATAATAATTTCCATAAAATATGCTATTTACACAAATAATGTATTTTATGAGACATAATAACATTATAATATTTATATGCACTATAATTATAACATTTATAATATATTTCCTTATAGCAATTATATTAAATTATATTTTTTAATGAAATTTTTCTTTTAAAAAATTATAGATAACTTATAATAAAGATTTCTTTAAATGACAAAGATTAAGAAGAAAAATTTTTTCTTTCTTTCTTTTCTTTTTTACTTATACTTTTAATACTTTTTTTTCTTCTTACTTTCCAATAAATATAGAGACAAAAAATATGTTACGAATGAATTTCGCCCTTTCTGTGCATATCATTTGACTTACAACCAATTAATGACAGTTTATATAAACTGTCATTAAATGGTTTACGCTAAGTTCAGTTTTCCATACTAAATTGGCATGGCCAAACAGAATTTGACCGCAACAAACTTTTTCCCACCCACAGTTTAAAACATTTTAATGAAGAACGAAGGGCGGAAAATTTAGAGAAATCACGCAGAAAAAAAATAAACATGGTGACCGTTTAGAGCTGATTATTGAAACCAATGAAGGAGAAGGGTGTTCTGAAATAGAATAATGGTTTTTATAGATATTCTTTGTTATATATAACTAAATGTAGGTAGAAAGTTTATATTAATTAAGAAATTTAATAAGAGTTGTACATAAATCCCATTCAACTATTGGTTGAAAGATTTAGATATTTAAAATCCCATTCATTGCACCTGGACTGCAGAAATAATGTTTAAATTATAATATGTGGTTACAAAATCAAAACCCAATGTACGGAGGACTCTTAGATAATGAATGATATAAAATAAAGAATTACACCAATAAAGTGCACACCGTAGATTTAGTAAATTTACGATTCACGAAAACAAACTGTAACTATATCTGAATGAATAACGTGCAAAGATTGTATAGCTGTGTAAGATAATTTTATTCATTTTAAAAATCTATTTCCTCAAAGGTTTGCTGCTGATATTGCAAATGTCTGTCTTTATCTCTACCATGCTGCATATGATTTGTAAATTAAGTTTATTTATCCAACGGTGCTCTTTATCATTATGAATTTGTATACTCTTGTGTGAATTACATTGAAACTATTTTCATACTCCTTTGGTCGTTGTATTGAAACTATTTTCATACTTCTTTGTGAACTGCATTGAAACTATCTGCATACTACTTTAATGATGTATAATCTTTTGTGAATTTTATTGAAACTGTCTCCTTACTACATAAAGGATGTATAATATTTCATGAATTGTTTTGAAACTATTGGCCTACTTCCTTGTAAATTTGTTTATGCGATAACAAAGTATAATTATATACAAAGTTGTTATATATATTTTTGTTATAGTTATATACATTGACTGTGAACCCCATAAAATTTGCATTGCTACTTGAATTATCCTTTTGTTTCATTTAAAATTCGATATTCACTTAAAAAAGAAAATCTAGAAATGAGAATTGACACTTGCGATTAAATTTTTCATTGGTTTATTTCCATGTGTCTTCTCTGCCTTTAAACTCTGTAAGACTTTCGGCAATTATGTATATCTCCATTAAAAAAATCAAGGAGAAATATGTTCAAAAAGAAAATGTGTGGAAGGAATGCAAGAATGCAGTGTGAAAACTGCTTTATACCATATCTATGCATTGTGTGTTTTTACATTCTAAGTCTTTGATCTAAACATATTTTTGAAATAAAAAAAAACTTATTCATTTCTTTTACTTGAAATACAATCCTTAATTTTATTCATCTGCATAACTAATTTCTTGGAGCTGAATTGTATATTTAGAAATGTTAAGCAAAGCGTAAATTTTTAAAATATTATTATTGTTTCCCTTACTTTACTTATGACTGCATATGTTATCAACGTTAAATTATTTAATTAATACTTCCATAATTTGTTAGCAATAAAAAAAATCAAATTATTTTAATTACATTTCAATTATACGTTGTATCATTGATAAGGAATGATATTTTTGAAATAAAAAAGATCGTCTATTTTTTACTGAAATACAGGCATTAAACCAATTGAAATGCACTAGTGATTGAGTTGAATTTTATTTTTAAAAAACTGGGCACAACAAAATCCTTTTTATCTACTAAGAATAAACAATTTACATAATTATTTCGATGATGTTTGCCCTTTCTCATAAAAAAGTAGATATGATTTCAATTTTTAGAAAGCAATTCATAAATAAGTCAAAATGAAAAAATAATATATTATTCTCATCTGTTCTGAAAACAATCTGAGTAAGTTAACCTGAGTCCAGTTGTATTGTGAGATTCAGTTTATTTCATCAGGAATGGTTACAAAAAATAGAGATATATAATTGTAAAATAGCCATTTCAAGAACAATATTCTGCTTTACCTAACAAAACTCATTCCTCACTTATTAATAACCTATAAACACAATTTAAGGATAAAATAATTAAACTGTATATCGAACCTGAAGAACGTGAAACATAAAGCACACATTCATAATTTGCATTTCGGAAACAAAGCAACTTCTCATCGTGTAATATAATTTTTTTCACTATCAATTTTTCTGGGTGGCAAGATAAGTTTTAGAGCTCGACCGATTCTGAGATGAAATAACAGCTATGGCGTCATAGTTCTTCGTCAACATTTTAAAAACACACCTGCTTTCAAAGAAGCATTGATAATAAGGTGCGATCGTAGTTTAACCCCCTGCTTGGTGCGCTTTTCAAAAATCGCCAACCACGATCTAGGGTTGGTATAATAGGAATCTAGGATTGGTATAATAGGGAAACCAAAAAGTTGCCATCTTTGGCGAATTATCGCCAACTTGGCGAAGAAGGGGGTTAAACTACTAATCACCCGATAATAATAATGCAATGCAGGAAACGCAGGTAAAAATATATCCATTAAAAGGTGTTGATGATGTTTGATAGAAATGTATGAGCTAATGCGAGTTCATCAAGTTTCTGAATAAGTACAGAAACACGTGTTCTATGGATATTTCCATAATATCTCTCAGATTATATATGTCCATTAAGGTGGAGCAAAACGGACAAAAATATACCATTTGAAAAGTGAATTAACTTCATTTGGCAATACTTAAATAATAACGATTAGACCCTTCGAATAAAGAATTGGAAGTATAAAAAAAGTTTTAATATCTAAGAAATATATAGTTACTAGAGATGGAGCATATGTTTTGGTGAAATATGAATAATTAGGATAGCATTGAACATCATGTTAAAATCAAAAGGCTTAAAATATGTCTGTTGAAATGAATATTGTTTGCATTTTTTTTATAAACAGATAAATTGTTTTATTATTTCATTTTTTCAGAGATTCTTATATACAAATATATGTGTGTGATTGTGTGTACTTGTGTGTAGTGAATATTAATATTAATTATAAATAATGATTATTTTGAATATCAATAAATAACTAAAGTTATTTGAGCAAAGGTATCAAGTTATTATTTGGAAAAATTTAAAAATTGCTTAGAAGCTGCACAATTTCTATTTCTCAAATCATTTAAAGTAATATTTTGTATCTTTTGTTATATTTGTAAAATGAATATGTTATTCTTACACACTTTATAATGTTAAACAGGAAATATTTTCGTTTTGCATTATTTCATATAAACAAAATATTCAAATGTGGCCGTTGCAGTCTTTTAAGATCACACTTTTATAATCTAAAGAAATAGCAACAACACTTTTAGTGAAACAAACCCAAATTAGACTTATTTGAAACATGCAAATATTTAGGAATAAAAATAAAATAAATATGTAGTAACCATTTTCTTAAAGAGGCCTCTTTCCTATTCGCTCCTTCACTTTTGTTATTTCTTTAATGGGAGCCAAGCAGTATGCGAAACCACAAAAAGCACCTAAAAATCCAACATTTCTGAGACAATCGCATTTTTTCCCTTTAATTTAGAAAGTGTTAGAGTTACTCTAAAATATGGGTACCACTTTCCTTGGCATCTCCACCCATTTTTCTTGTTTCCCCTCCCGATTATAGAGTCGAATTTTGTTTTTATCCTATTTCTTTTCCTACCTTTTATGTCGGAATCAAGAAGGGGGAAAAGAAAGTACTGTATTTTTATTGCCATGCCAAAATGCTATTATTCTGTCTCCTATTCTTTTTCTATGTAATTCTAGAAGTAAATTCGAAGAGAAAGCTCATAAATAAACAGTCATTTGAAGGGTTATATATACAAATATCGATACGCTTAATATTGAAATGCAATTTGAAATTCAGATTTTAAATAAAATGAATTACCATTATTAAGGCCACAACAGTGCACTTGTTTGCTTGAAGAAATGAGAATCTTCATTATTCCCATTTCTTATACATGATGGTTCAAATCAGTATGATAATTGAAATGTTATGTTGATAATTTGATATTGGATAACATATAAATAAAGAAAACAATAAAAATAAAGCCAAACGAAGATAACACCTTTAGATTTCCTTTTATCTTGAAAGTTCAATACTTCAATGCTATTTATTTCGAAGGAAAAAATAAAAAAAATAAATTTCTAAATCTGAGTAATGAAATATAAAACTTTCAATGGTTTTAAATGCAATAAATATTTATTAAGGACATATTCCTTATTATATACGTATATTAATCTTAACATTTTTTTAATGAAAACAAACACAGATGATTTTATCCATTTATGAATTTGATAAGGATATGGTCTATATTTATATTTATATTTAACTGTTAATATTAGGTTTTTATGAAATGTTACATTATTATACGATTTCGATTTTTCCCACCTTTGCAGATTTATTAATGCAATAGATAAGTGACAGTATTTAAATTGGTGCAATTAATTAAAAAAACAAGATGTCTGAATAAACATAATTTATCTATTAATCCTGCATGAATAAATTTAAGATCGAGATCATGTTGTATAAACATGATGCTGAAATTTATTTTCTAATATTTCTGAAGAGAGATCCCATTTTTTGAAAACGAAAGCATTATAAGTACATGTTAAAGTATAAATGTACCACATCCTTAATTAACTTTTAATAATGAAATATTTTACAAAATCGAGAGTAGAAGTCTTTATGCAGTGAACAGCAATATATAAAAACAAATAAAAACTTAATTGCATTGTATATTTTCATTCAATTTTTCATACAAATCCTGTATTATGAATCGAATATGTCAGATAAATATAAAAAAATAAATTAGTAACTTTTAATGATTAATGCCATGTTGGGTTTGTTATGGGACTTGTTGTTAGAAATATATAACTAATGACTTTTTTTTACCACCACTTATCAAGCTCAGATATTTTTATTCGTCCTTTAAGAATAAAATTATATTAATCTAACAAGATAAATTTTTAATAAACTGGATATTAATTATGATTTATAAGGAACTTTTTTCTTAATGAATAATTTTTCAATGGGAGTAGGAAGTTTCAAAAATATTTTCCGATACATTCATTTCGAAGAGGAATTAAGAAAATGGTTTTATAAGTTTTTATTGTGTATCAAAACATAATTTACAGAATGTTTTATTTTAAAACACAACATATCCACTTGAATTTCTTTCATATCTGTTACTCACCCAATTTTTGATTAATATCTGCTGACTAGTACTGATCATGAATTCTTAACATAAATATTGGCTAAAAAAAGCAAAGAAAAATATTTAAGAATTTATTAGTTTTTTTTTCTTACTGATAAGAAATTTCTCTAAAATGTAAGGATGCCATAAATAAATGGAAACTTTAAAAATTCTTGGTAACAGAAATAGTGCAAAGAAAAGAATCAATTTTAAGGAATAGGGCATTTGAATCTTTTTCCACGCAGCAAAAATCTGTTTCCACAAAAACTGAGAAAGAGGTTGTTTACAGGTTATACTGAAACCTTGCAAGACCAATAATGAAAATCTGGCTTGAAAACTATTCGATATTCGATCTTACATCTATTTTTAACAAATCAGTCGTTGGGTTTTAAATATTTCTACAAAAGTAATAAATCCATAATTACTGCATTACGGGGAAATAGTTCCGTGTGAAGAGAAGATTGAAAGCACAAAAAGCTCTTTTTCATTCAATGGAATATTGAATTTAGAAAGATAATTTATGGGTATGAAGGATTTGCAGGGTCGTTCAAAAAGTGGCAGTTCATCTTCCGCCGTGGACAACGTCCATGATATAAAAAGGTATCATTTAAAAATTGGCAACCGATGCATCAACGATAAGTAGAAATGTACGTAAAGTTGGGAGGTTAAGAGGATTACTAAATCATCTATTCGACGTATTTTGTAGTTTGCTTGTATTCTTAAATATGTGTCCATACAGAATTCAAGCACTTCAACAACTATTATCGGCAGATGCAGAGGAATTGCTAAATTTTCCTACATATGCACTGGTAGAAGTATAACTTGACCCACAATGGCTGCTGAATATCATGTGGACGAATGAAGACCATTTTTCTTTGACTGGTGATGGAAATATGTAAAATAGTTTTACATTAAATATATCATATTCTCATGAATACCGGACCAAGGCACTGCGTTCTCCTCATGTGACTGTTTGGTGTAGTTTCCCCTTACCTTTTATTTTAACTCTTTATCTTTCTTGAAAAGTGCTGTAACGTATTTGGCTGGAAAATTCCACTATACTCCCAGTTGCACATTACTCACATATTGCATATTCACTTCAGGAAGGTATGTTTCACTTTTGTGTGACCTCGTTGTGTTTGTATTGAGAGAAGCAGACATTCTAGAATTTGTATCGCCACACTTTTCAAATGAAATCTAGATATTTCTGCTGAGTGCTTTTACAAAAGAATTTTAAGTACAAAAACTGTAAATTATGTTTATGAAACCGATGGCCATTTTTTTAAACTAAGGGATGTAAATTTCAGAACTTGTATTATCACATAATTTGGTTCAACAAATTTAAAGTTTGACTCAATAGTTCAAATACGATGCAATTAAATATGGACTCTTTAATGTATTCATTTATATGTATTTGTAGGGATTCACGATTTAAAGAAGAATTCTTTAGGTGAAGTAAAGTTGTTGTGGTAAAAAGTCTTCTAGAGATAGATATGCAAACTGACACCTTTTTATAAAATGATTTTGAAAGATAATTATTTTTTCTTAATATGTATCAACAGGTCTAGAAAGTACATAAAAATTCAAAAATTTCTTGAAAAATATCCGCCAAGTGTTGTTGTTTTTTTATACAAAAAGGAAGGTGTTTATTTTTTATGGAAATGACTTTTCTTAAGATAGTAGTAAGCTATTAAATAATAAATATTTGTCAAAGAACTCGGGACTATTTTTACAAATAGACTGTTTTCCTTAGAAAAAATAACATTTAATTTCTATTACATATATAACGATAAATATTATTTTATTTTCTAAATAAAGATAAAAAAACATTTTAGTCAGTAATGAAAGCAAAATATATGCATATAAGCTTACACTCATTTTATGAAAGGGAATTGAACCCGAAAAGAAACCAAAGCGCGCTTTAAATTCATCAATCAGGATTAGCAGTTAGAAGCAAAAAACGTTGAAAAGAGATTTTTCAAGTTGACATATCGAATGACAGAACCGCCTTTGCAGATTTTCATTCATTATTTTTTAAACAGCATTCGTAAAAGGTTTGCTCACAGTTATGCTAACCTACATACGCTAACATTCGAGATAGCTAAGAGTTTCAGAAAGAATTACTATCTCGAGATCTGTACGTGCGATATTAATAGTCTTTGGAAAGTCCATTCATCTTTGATTGTCAAGGGAAAATAGTTACGACTTTCACATTTGCCTTGAATTTTACTTTTATTTCTTTTCTTAGATCCACATTTCCATCTGTTAAATTAAAACCGTCAAGATATGTCTAGCTTATCTTTTGTTTATTGAAATAATCTTAGTTTTTAATTTCGTGTTATAGAAATTTCTGGCAATCTACAGTAGAAGAAACAAAACTGTTATATTCAGGAAGTTTGCAAAATATTTAAGGGATTTCAATATGAAAACATTTTAAATTCAAGATTTATGGAATAATGTTATCTATGGAAGAAAATATTAGTTCATAAAAGTGGCATTTTTTTAAATTATTAACTTTTTAATGAGACTTATTTTATGAGAAAAATTGCATTATTTAGAAAAGCATTACATTACGTTAGAATAAACTAACATTAGATTTATTTAGTTATAATTGCATTTTAATGCACCATGAGAATGGTTTGGGATCCAATATTACCATTTTGAGCCGTTTTCAGATGATAAAAAACAACGGAACAGCCATAACACTTCATCGTAACTTTCATTCCATTTCAGATCGAAGGTTATTTGTCCAAATCGATGTAACAGCCTAAATGAAAAATTATGTGCTTAGAAAAGAAACATTATGAACAAAACAAAATTATCAAAATAATATCCATTTGAAATTTTGTAGGATAAATTGTACATTTATTTAGAGATGTTTCAAGCAAACTGTATAAAAGGCTGTTTAGTTTGTGAGGTAATATTTTAGGATAAAAAAATAAAGCAGTTTCTTAAGAATTCAAAAGTGAAGTAATTAATGCAATCTTAAAATACCCAATGTGAAACATTTGGGTATTTATATTCTTCAGACACAATATTCAGAAAATAATTATCTTTATAATACAATATTTAAAAGTCTTTCAAGTTAACAATCTTAGTATTTAATTTCTTGCTTTTTAACTTAATTTCTTTCTGTTTAGAAATTAACAACCGTATTTTGGCATTTATTCTATTATAAAAAAACCTAATGATATATTTTCTCATAATATTTTATTTAATGATCACAAAAAATAATTATTTTATAAATAGATTTTAATTTTTCCACCAAAGTTTGTTGAGTTCAAAATAATAATTTATTTCTATAAATTTTGAGTAGGATGAAAGCCATAATATTTATTCTATCATAAAAAAGATTAAAAAATTAATAAATAAATACTTCATGAATTGTTGGAAATTTCAAAACTTTGGTTTTATATAAATTATTCCCAATAATACTGTCTTCTATTCAATCAATTGTAACTATGATTTTAAATTAAAAGAAATATTTGTGTGCAATTTCAGTATTCAGATCACATTATAGAACTAAAGTTGATTTATCACATTTTTAAAATGAATATAATAAGTTCAAAACTATCGGAAAGAGGCCTAAAATAAAACTAAACAAGAAATTTCAAAATATAATTTAAAATAAATTTCAGATATAGATTCATAGTTGAGGCATGATTATTTTCTTAATATTATATTCTTTTAAATAAGATATCTGTTTTACTTAATTACTTAATTATTGCAAATAAAACTCACCTTGAAATCCACACACACACAAAATAAATTTCATTCTTTGAATATCTTCGTACATTTGACATTTTGGAACAGTCGTCTTATGATCACAAGGTTCAAATGACTTTCTAATTTCTTAGAAAAAGGCAGGATACAAGCCAAACACCAAACCGAATCATCTTTTTTAGGATATAATGAAGATGATTACGATTCCCTAATCTGCCTGAAACATTCAGACCATTATTTAATCACTCTTAAAAGTAAAACAACGTCTTTAAATAAAGCAACTGAGTAGAAATAAATGGAACATTTTTCCATCTAAAATTATAAATTCATTTTTAAACCTCTAAATAATCAAATAATGTCTTGGAAATTTCATTGGTAATCATTACTGAAACGACCTTTAAAAAAAGCGAGTTTAATCTTTACGCTATATCACGAGATGCGAGGAACAGTTTGAGGAAACATTAAAAGTTTCCTTATTTTTCCTTTAATCCGTTGAGATAAAAAAATGATACACGAGTATCTTTGTGCGGTGGATCGTTAGCAATATGTATTAATGGCCATTTTTGCAACCGCTGCAGCAAAAATAGCGCAGCCTGTGAGGGATGAAATGTGCAATCAAGCGATTGTAAATATGTCTTTCGTATATCATTAGGCACATCTGTTGATGATATGTCGGCAATGACGCGAAGATGACATTAATTTGGGATGCCCACACTCGGTCACTGGAGGATTTTTTTCCCCCATCAAAAGGGGATTTAAAAATTCATTCATCGATCTTTCAGATACATTTTCCCCGAGATACTAAATATTTATTTTCCGAGCTACAGGTAGAGGAGAAAGGTTCAGTTTTAGCTCAATTTTTCTGGAAATGATCTTCAATTTTAGAGGATTTTTTATATCGTATTTGGTAGAAATGTATTGTTTCTACAAAATTAGTGTGAATTAAATATTTTTTTAATGATTGAAAACATCCTTTATTCATATAAATATTTTATTTAAGTTTATTTTGTTGCAATATGATGAAGAAATGCCCAAATTTTAAATGACATACAGCAATATTCATAAGAATTATTAAAAAGCGATATAATTTATTTTAAGAGAGACACAATTTATAAAAATAAATAAATATATTTATCAAGAAAATTAAATACTAATGAGTTAATTAAAATATATCATAAAATTCCACACCAACTAAGCTTGATAATTTAGCCAATTCGAGAAACATAGAATAATCTTATCTGAATCGTTGAAGTCCGAATAATGACATTTAAAATCCGAATTCCTAATAAAATGTTGCACACTTGAAAGTTTATTTTACTTTTATTATTGAAATAATTTGCGTTAATGATATAATTCCCCTTTGATTCAAAGTACTCTTGATCAATGTATATTTAATGCACACTTTAATGAAGAAATGTATAAAATTCTCAAATTATATTGATTAAACTATTTAAAATTTATTATATTAGAATACTTTTGGAGCTCTTTAATTAATTAAAACTATATTCAGACTGTAATAGGTTTGCAGCAAATTTCGTTTTCAGCAATGCTTAATATAAATTATTCTGCTTCTATTTATAAAATAAGCAAACAACATTTTTTTAATTTTAAAATGTGCATAAAATTTTATCGCCGATTATATGACGACGAGCGCTACTATTTGTTTCAAAAACATGTAATTAATTCCTATAGTTATTACTATCTTTTTTCAAAGACAAATGTAGTATATAAATAGGTCTACAGTATAGCCAGAAGGGAAACATTAACTTTTAGGGGTTTCAAAATATATTTTTCCAGACTTTAATCATTTAATAAGTAGGATATTTAATGGGAAAGGCATTGTGGAGGTACAACTTTTCTTCCTAGGGACTTTATCTGGATGATAAAGTTATGAATTGACTATTAATATAGCTAGTTTAGCTAGTTAATATTGTAAAGGAGTTAAAATGAAATTTTGTTATATTAGTGTAGTTAAATATGTTAAGAAATTGCTTATTACTGGAATTTTTAAAAAATTTTTTTACTAAATTTGTGGTACTGATAGGTAATAAAAAAATTATTTTTATTCTCTGTGTTTTGAAATTCCTCGTACATACATTATGAAATATAAAAAAATAAGGAAATACATTATTCTGAAATTAATGAATTGCAGTATAAATGAAGCAATATTAATGCCTACTCTTGCACTCAAAAATTTGTGTGATGTTGGTGAAAAGAATATGATGCTACAAAACATAAAAGTTGAGTAAAAGATTGCATTTATTGTTCTTATTTTTGAAGAAAAAAAGTATGGCTTATAAGGAAAAAAAATATTACTTTTGAACAATACTGTTCATGAACTTTTGGTTGGCTGACATAAAGAATCATTTCAGCTCTGCTGCGTTTCAAGCTATATTAAACCGAGCAGATTATGAATGCCTTTTATAAGACAAACCCTCACATATTGTAAATAATGCACAATATTTTTAGAATGGATACGGATAGACTTGCAGTTAGAATTTTCAAGATTCTTAAACCAGTCAACTCAAAGGGATTTTCATATTTTGTATTCTGCGAATCCCCAAAGAAAGTGAGTTAAAATTGCGGGCTTCAAACTTTTTTGCAATCAATACCTCTCCAGAAACATTTTAATAAAAACCATGCTTATTTAACATCGGATGCACTTAACAATTTTAGAGCCTTTAATTGATATCTAAGCATCATTATTTACCTGATCTTCAGCTTCTCTGAACGTTTTAGCGATACTATAAAAGGATGAATTACAGGATTTCAAAAGGAAAAGATAAAGAATTCATATATTAAGAGATATAGGATCATATTGTATTAATTTACTTTTGGAATATGTTGTATTTAAAAGAATACGGAATCAATAATCCGGTATTTCTAAATTATTTCTTTTCCAAATTCATTTCCATTCATTTTTTTTTCACTGTTGAAAGGAAATAATTGGGAAAGATTATGACAAATGATTTGCTTCATTGTTTGTGCGTGTTTAAATAAATATTATCACCTACTATTATAATTATATATCAAATATCGTAATAGGAATTCCGCACCTCAAAAAGTATAGAAATTTAGAATGGAAGAAATGCACTCAATTTTAACATCTTATTTTTTCATACATTCTCCAAATTTAAATTCAAAATAGAAATCTTCTTTATAAAACGATTGAATTATTAACAATACTTTGAATTTTAACGTTAAAAAGATATTCAAGGAAATGTTGTATAGTGATTATTAAAAGGGAAAAAATCAGTGCCTTTAAAAAATATTACTAATGAAAATATATTCTATAAATACAGGGTAATTTCTTCAAATTGAACAGTGTCAGTAATTGAAAAAATTTAATTCGAAAAAATTCCCTCTACATTTATAGAATTCTAGAATTATAGAGCTGTTCAGAGTGCTCTGTAGTTAAAACTGTTGGCTGGAAAGCCTCGAAATTTGGTTTCGGGAATAATAACGACATTGGAAAAGGGAATCCGTGAAAAAATTAGTTTAAATTCTCAGCAACAGGGTGACATTTGGCGCCTTTAACATAAGTTTGAGATTTAACAGCAACATAAAATTTCTTGCTACTATTAAAAAATGCAATACACGGACAAATTGATGAAATAACATATATTTTACTTGGAATGTGTTTTATTCAAGATAATATTTTCCCATAATGTTTGAAAATAACAAATGAAAAAAAGTTAATGTTTAATTTTTTGTCATTCTCTGTTTATTTGTCTTTACTCAGTAGTTCCATTATCTCATCAAAGAGATCGATAATTTTCATTTCATTTTCTTGGACCAAACGTTTTATTTTGTAAACAACATTTTCTATAACTGATCGTAACACATCTCTATTAACGTCAATGACAGTCCGTGACTTGTATTTTAAGCTCAACAAGTTTGACAGTAAATTAACATAAACTTATTTTAATTAACCCTAGAAAAAAATATAAATGGAATTAGATTATGTGAATGAGGTGACCAGGCAACAGGAAAACAGAGGTTGATAGCCCTTTCTTCTGTAAAGTGAAGCTGCAATAATTGTTGTACAGATCTACCAAGAAGTTCCACCTTGTATAAAGATTATTCTCTCCACGCCTTCACTTTCTTACTATTGTAAAGTTGCAAGATTTAGATAACCTCATACTTTTGCGTGTTGACTGAAAATGTATGTGGTCTTGATTGGTTAATAAGAATGAAAAATAATGGTCCGATGGGGAAGTCGGCAGTAAAACCACACCAAACAGTTCGTTTATATGAATGAAGGGAGATTTCATTAATACATGGGGATGTTCGGATGAGCAGATTCTGGAATTTTGAATGCCAGCAATCCATTCAAATGAAAATTAGTTTCATTAGTCCATGGAATTTTCCTCCCCAAGAATCGTTAACGTCCATCCTGTAAAGAAAAGACAAAGCAAATGTTAATCGCTGACCATAATTGTTGGGTTTTAGTTCATGCAAGCAGGTAATTTTGTGAGGATAAAACTGGAAAAATCCCTGCAAAATAGTCCTTACTGTTAAAGCACCTAAGTCGAAATGTCGTGCAACTGCCAATTTGCTACTACTACCAGGCGTGGTAACTTGGATGTTTTCAACAATTGCAGTCGCAACGTCGGAAACTATTTATTTTGATATCGGCTTTCGGCCTCTACCTTGGCTAAGTGCAAGGGATCCTGTCTTTTCAAATTTCTCAATAATGCTTTCAATGCATTAATCGATAAAGCTTTTTCCTCAAATAATTTAGATTTCTAATTTAAAATAAGAGCATCAGTGGCATTACAACGAACAAGATAAAAAAGCTTCATAAGTCATGCAAGCGGGGTAAAGTGAGACCCATCTTGAAGTCAAGTAAGGTTTCCAAACTGCTGCACCTTTTTATAATCCAGATTACTATCGACTGCGTCATCAAGAATTTTCAAATTACAATTGGTTTTTTTGTGTTTTTATAGGATATTATAATTGAAATTGAAAGTAAAACGCCACTTTGCCATCTATCGAAAGAAAAAAAAATATTTTCATTTTTTATAACCTTTTCATTTTTAAATTCTTAGAATAAAATAAAATTAAACATTAATTTCAATTTTTTAGACATTAACAGGGTGTTTTTTTTAATAAAACAGATTTCTAGAAAAATGTTGGTATTTCATCCATTTGTCTATTTATTGTATTTTTTTAAACATAGTCATAAATTATATTTGCAATTAAATCTCAAATTTATATATAAAAAGCGCCAGGTTTCCCTCTTTTGGTGAGTTTTCGAACTAATTATTTTCCGAAGAATCTTTTTTCCTATGCCGTTATTGTTCCTAAACCAAAGTTCTGGGTTTTGAGTCAGTGGTTTCAACTAAAGAGCTTTCTGAATAGTGTCAGTCAGAAAAAAAAGATGTCACCTTGTATGATATAAAATGTTTTACATTATATATAAATCATAAAATATTAAATAGATCTTATTTGGGCACGACATTTCCTTCAATAAAACTATATTCAGGTTTTTTAAAGTTTTTATTTAATGCATTTAGGCATGACTCTTACCATCTTTTGAATAGAAGTTTTCTTGTGACACATAAAACGTCTCCTCATCTATTATTTTTTTCGCCGACTTTAGTTCAAGAAACTTCGAGAAATAAAACATAAAAAGAGAATAACATCGGTATGACGTAGCAATAAAAACACCAAGACTTCTTTTCTGTCTTTTGTGACTCGCCAGAAAAGGCAGAAATAGAAATAGGGCGAGAGAAGCATCGGCTCCATAGGTGTGAGAGGAAACAAGAAAAATAGATAGAGATACCGAAAGAAAGTGCTATCCATATTTTACAGCGGCTCTCACTCCGCTTAAAAATAAAGAAGAAAAAACGTCCGTTGCTTGAGGAGGGTAGGATTTCTAGGTCCTCTTTGTGGTTTGGCTTATTGTACACCCTTCAGCTTTTACGTTAAAAATGACAAAGGATGAAAAATGGTGACAGAGAAAATGTATCATCAAAAAGAAACTTTCCGACGGTTTATTTTGTTCCTTCTTTTCCTCACAAATCTGCTTGTTCGAAATCAGACTCAGATTGTTTTGTTTGACAGAAAATATTGTTGCCATTTTCTGGGCATAAAAAACTATGAACGTTTCATTATGCATGGATGGAGATTAATGACCACATTTTGACATGTTTACATGATTAAAGGTAAGAAAAATACTATATTCCTGTTTAATTTCAGGATATTTATTTCTAATGATGAAGTTCCCTTTCAGTTAAACCTATAAGTGAAGTATTTGTTTAGTCTTTTGTGTAATTTGGGATTTATTAGATTTTGTAGGTTCAACACATTTCACAATAAACTATATCTATTGAAATATTCAGAGACAAACAGTATGCGTTGTAGGGTCCATATTTACTTTATTCATTTTTCCCCGTATTAAATATTTCATAATACAGGAATATATTTCATAAAAGTTCATATTTTTCTGAAAAATTATTTAATACATTTCACGTATTTTTGTTAAAACATGCATTAAATTTGTTAGTAAAATAAATAAACATTGAATATTAATGAAATATAAGTATATTTCTGATCGAATATTTTGTACAAATGAAATTCATTTATATGCTCTTTTTATCAAAATTAGTTAAAAATAAGTAGGCAAGATGAAATAATTGATACGTTCAGATATTAAAGATACATTCAGTTTTCTGGAATTTTAAATAAATTTAAGTTGAAAAGTTTTAAAATTTAGCTAATTATCGACATTGAAACAAAGAAATGTAATCCCTTCCTGCTCCAAATTTTTATATCGTATTTTCATTTGTTTCATAGAATCTTATTAAATTTAGAGAAAATATGTTTTAACTATTAAAACACGTGAACATGTGTTAAGACCTCTGTTTGAATTTTTGCACTTCATTAACTTTCTACATATTCATTTCTGTTATGAAAAAAATGAATATGCAGATGGAATGACAAGCAAAATCCTTTTTGAATATTCTTTTAAATTTAGGATAACAATATTTGCAAACAATGTATCTACGATTAGAATGTAATTGCATATGTGTGATACGCCTTCAGTGAACACTATCAACTGATGCTGTGAGTCAATGTTCTTGAGCTAGTTCTCACCTCATCAGACCAGTCAATATTTGGAAGGGAAAATCAAGTGCTATTGCAAGAGTTTTGATAAGCAAAGTTGGTTATTCTAGTTGAGATATATTGCATGCGAATAAAGCTTCAATTTTCTGTATTTTAAAGTTTTCTTCTGTAGAACTTATTTATAGGGGCTCCCACAATAAATATTTATCAATCATTAATTTAATACGATTTCGGTTTTACTAAGAAGAATGGAATTTCGTCATCGAAAGGTTTTCCCTAAAGCGGGTTACTTTTGAATTATTCACCATTATATGCTTTCAATTACAGCACATAGTTTTAATATCATCAAAACATAATACCTAGCTAATCCATTAATTCGATTAAACTGATTAGTTCGTTATTAATTTTTGATATTATTAAAACGGTGTGTTGTTAGGAATAAAATTAAACTAATTTTATTCTTATGAAAAATAAATTACACAATTCTATAGTATTATAAATAAATTATTTGAAATTCAAAAGTGATTAAAAGAAAAGAAAACCTGTTGCACCTTACCAAAAAAAAAGAATTTTCTAAAAAAATTATTTAAACATTAACTAATATGTATAAAAGACAATTATAATATAATTATTTTTAAGTCCGTATCTAAGCTAGTTTTTAGAAACGTCTAAAATTAAAATGCAATAATGAATTTCAAAATAAAATTTAAAAAGAATAACTTAACATTCAAGTTCTGAAAAAGAGGATTCCGAATGAGTGAAGATGTAAAGGTGATGTAAGTAAAAGAATATGACATAATTGAGGTTTGTAATCGGTTAAGACAGTAGTCAGAGCTTAACCTATTGTTATTCAGTCTTTGCATAAAAGTTGAACGAGAGAGTAAACAATACTTTTTAATTTTGTAGGTTATCTAAAATTCCAAATAATAATGCATTTAAAGAAAAATTAAACTTTGACAGAAATATTATTTTAAACTTTGACAGCAGTATTATTTGAAGTTATTGCATGTTTCATGAACAAGGCAGCACTAAAAATGAAATTTGATTTTAACATAATATTTGAAAAATAATGTTGTTATGAAATGTTTTAATAATTATTTTTCCAAGGCGAAATTAAACTGAAAATAACAGCAAACTTGCACTCAAAATCAGATAGCAGAGCAATGAAGTGAAATTTTGAAAAAATTGTATTATAATACAGAATTTCAAGTTAAAAAAGAAACAGTTTAAAGACAAAAGTAGAAAATGTTAAGTAATAAGGTCTTGTAGGGAAGATACTGAGTATCTCAATATCTAGGAATAAACTATTATTAAGAGATACAGTACCTGCATCTCCTGATAATTATCCTCTATCTCTTATTATATTTAATAAGTTTTATTAGAAACGAGTAAAAATAAATCATCAGAATCTCCATTTGTTTCTTAAACTGTTAAAATGAAGGCTTATTTATAAATTTTTATCCACATTGTAGAGCCCTCTAAGTAATATTTTAAAGAGAATTAAACTCCGTTGTAACCTTTTTATGTTATTTCATTTGAAGCTAAAAATTTTATTCGTTATTTTATGCTTATTGCAGTGAACATGAGATAAAAAAATATTTCATTTCCCCTTTTCCTACAATTTAAGTAACTGAAATCTAGTTGGTATATAAATTCTAAATGAATATTGTTTTTCATCTACTGTATGTTATGGCATGCGAAAGAAATATATGCTGACTTGTTTTATTCTACAAATATATGCTTTCCCATGTATGCATCATTGATTCCATTAATGAATGCATATAGATTTAATAAAAAAACACATTAGAACATTTCTTCAAATATTGCACATGTTTTATATAAAATATTTTTCAACCATTTCTTGCATTCAAATGAAGATTCATATTTAACTCATAAAACACTTCCTATTAAAAGTTCTTCTTAATATAATGCTTCAAATATAGTAGAAATCCAACAATAAATATCATTCAAGATCCCTTTCTAAATTTATTAAATTTATTTAAACTTAATTTGTTGAATTTATTTTTATATTTTCTCAAACTCCGCTATTAAATTTACTTAATATAGATATTATATTTCTGCATATGCTACTTAGATTTATGCAAATGGAAAATATATAACTATTTTATGAAATTTATTTTTCTGTTGTTTTTTATGCATTCTACAAATATCCAATCAGCCATTTTTTATCTGCTATACTACACAGACACAAAAACGTAAGAAATCTATTTTTACTGCTTCTTTCTTTTAAATAATCTTATTTTTTAGGAAACAAATGATGGTATTTCCTAGGCAACGGATATAAAGTAAAATCCTGACTAGGAGTTCCAGAATATTTATGTCGGATTATAACTTCCATTGACAGATGTGCACTCTTATGTTTCTCGCTTCTCATAAATCAGCCGGATAACTCGTCCCGCATCAGCGGTTTGAATTGAGGTTGAAATTTTCAAGATTACCCTCAAACCAGAGATCATATATATATAGAAATAGAAGAAGCATAAAAGTATTGGAGTTAAGTAACCGTCAAAACCAAAGATATAGGGACCCTCAAAAGGAAAAAAAAAGGAAGAAGAAAAAAAAACCAACCACAATTTTTCACTATTTGAAAAGGAATAAAAGCGTTTCCTTAGAAAAAAAGAAATAAGGAACTCATTTATTATTCACAGAAAAGATGGTACTTATCGAAATAACTCCGCAAGTTGGATTTTGTATTCAGAGACAGTTGGAGGTTCATTTGTAAAAGTTGTCTCCATAAAATTGAAAACGCTGCACAAATAGGAATACTTCATTTCCTATACCCTCCAGTTCTTTCAAGAAATTGGATGAATAAAAAGGTTTTTTTAATGCAATACATGTATAGAGCTAATAAAAAATTCAATGGAAGTAACAGAAGCAAATTGAAACTCTCTAGCCACCTGAATCATTAGAATATTAAATTTTGTCCTATTTTTTGAAGTTTTAGGAAGTTCTTACAAAAAACAGCAATCGTTGAATAGGTTTTACTTGTTGTACATGAGGAGGAGAGTTTGAAATTTTCTTTATAAAGAAATGAGATTTATTTATGATGATAAATCTTTATTTTGTATGTTTTAGCTATTTATAATGTATATAATATTGTAACTATTTTTAGTTTCCGATTATATAAAGCAGAGTGTAAAAAATACAGAATTGAATTTCTTTTAGTTAGGTAAAGTCGAATGAAAGTAGCAGGCAATGAAACGCAAACTTATAAAACCTAATTTGCATTTATCTTTTGATAAAAAAATTATATTTTTATTGACTATCAGCATTTCTTTGTGCTGTTTGAAATAGTAATATTTATTTTCTCAAACTTTATGCCCAATTTTTTGACATATAATATTCTCAGAAGAGTATTACTTTCACAATTCAAAGCAATATAAAACGAGAAAAAAACTAATTTAATCGTGTAAACAAATTATAAATTTTGTGATTTATGTATTTTCCGTCTAAAATATAAGTTAAGTATGTTCAAATGTTAAATATTGAAAACTGTTTTTGTCTGCGTGTAATTTTTATAGGATGTTTTATTAAATCATTTAATTTCAAAGTCCTTATTCAGGAAATTTAAAATAATTAAAAAAAATATGAATTTGTAAAACTTGATAACATATATTTTAAATATTTACATGCCCAAATAATTATTGAAATATTAATTTATCACAGTTCTAAAGGGACAAGCCACAGTCAATAAAGAAAAGAAGCTAGAATAAAATCCTAAAAATTGAGGTAATCTCCTACAGTTTTCATAGCACATAAATTCACCCTTTTATTTATTTCCAATTTATGCCTTTTTAGCCTGTGCTGCCAAATTTTTAAAAATAACAATTTAATCCTTTTCTCCTTTTAATTATAATATATTTAAAAAGTCATTTTTTATTTATAAATATTAAGAATGCATATACCATGTATCAGTAATATTTTATAAAAATATTTCCTATAAAATGCATAAGTATTGTAAAAATAAGATTCAATTATTTAATATGAAGACCCCACTTATGTTGAAATTATTTTAATATTTCTTTTAAAAATATTTTATGGATAACATTTTATAAAACTAATTTCTTTAATATAAGCAAGCAAATTACTTTTGTATTAAAGATATATCAATGGACAGAATTTCTGCAAAATTTTGTATTATAGTAAGGCAAATAAATGTATAAGAATAATAACTATTGTGCCATTAGAGGTTAAAAAAAATTAATTAAATTTTTATGCAGAAATTTCGCTTCAAAGTGTTAAAAATTTAAAAATGGAATCCGAATATTCATTTTAATTGTAAAGATACAAAATCTTTTCAATATTCATTAAATCTATTCCTGACTACAATGAATACAACTATGATTAATTTTAGCAATTGAAATCTGCATTTGTCTATATGTTAAAAAAAGTGAGTAGTGTTTGAATATCAATGTAGTTTCAGTTTTTCACTTTCAAGGATATGGTTTAACAAATGCATTATTCATGAATGCATTTTTAAAAGCAGTTTTATGAATATTTTGTTGCAGAAGAACAGCAATCTCAATAAAACTGAACATTCACATAAAGACACCGGGTCTTTAAGACATGAAAGCATTACTCCAAGACACTACTTAAGGCATGAAACAAAACTATATTACTTAAATAATTCATCTTCAGTCTTACATTAATGTTCCTGTCAATTTTAATACACGTTTCCTTAAAATTTTTAGTTTTATTCCCTTTTGTATTTTGTATTGAAAATACATTTTTTCTAAAATTTAAAATTAGAGAATAATTATTTTTTGATGAGAAGGAAAATTAATTCTAAAATTGGGAAAATGCTTGACAGTTCATGGATTTCACGTTTTTCATTGATATTGTTTTTAAAGTTTCATAAAAGCTACCCTTGAATATTCGTATTAACATTTGTTTTTATATAAAAATATCAATTGTTTACTTTAAAATTAATCTTTTTTTATTAACTATTGTGTATGTAACTGCTCAAGATCCCTTGTATTGAATATTTTCGAAATTGGCTTTTATTTTTTTCCTTTTACATTCCTAGCATTTAGGTATTTGAAAATACTTTAATTTCGGATCTATTATATTCAAACACAAATATATCTGATACATAATAAATGGATGCGAAACTTTTAAAAATGTAAGTATATATTTAAAGATCAGTATTTTAAACTTATTGTGTAACTGATTTTCAAACAATACATTGCTTAAATATACACATTTTCATATCCTCCCCTTATTTATTATTTCATAGTTTTAATTATTTAGGTGTTTATTGCATATTTATATTTGAGTTTAAAGGAGAAAATATAAACAATGGTACCCTACTATTTCCATTGTTATAATCTTGCTCTTATTTCCGTTGTTAATAGGGTGATTTTATATTTAGAATCAAGAGCGATATCATGTGAAATAAATCCTAAAAGTTTGATAATTAGTGATATAAATTCTAGAAGAGTAATAATGTGTGTAGTTTAAATTCTAAAAGTGTGATCATGTGTGATATAAGATCTAAAAGTAGGATAATACGTGATATAAATTCTAAAAATTTGATAATATGAGATATAAATTCTAAAACAGTGATATAAATTCTAAAAGTATGATAAAGTGTGATATAAATTCTAAAAGTGCGATAATGTGTGATATAAATTATAAAAATATGATAATATGTGATATAAATTCTTTATGTTCAAGCCAAAAGGAACAACTTATAAACAAGAAAACTGCTGGCCTACTTAAGATTTTTGAAGAATCCCTGGTAAAGAAAGCGAGAACAGAAATTAAACAAACATTGTGGGATTGGGGATTCTACAACTGTCTTGAAAGCAAAACCTACATACGAAGAATGCACATTATGATAATATATAACACGGCTCTATAAAAACAGACGCATTGCTAATAAAATTAAATAAGTTTACACTTAAACGAAAAAGTATAATTGTATAAAAACGTATTGGCAATGTTCAAAATTATTTTGTTTTTTATCAGTCATGATGCTTGAGATCTATCAAAACCTAGGAAATCTACTCGAAAGTGTTTTGCTATTTTTCTGAATGGGGATGAATTTGTTGGCGGAGAATTCGAAATAGTTCTAAATCTCATGCATATTCGCATGTTAATATGCATGAGATTTCATTTTAAGGTTACATATCAATTTAGTTATTAAGATTAAATACCATTTTTCATTGAGATTTCGTCGTTTTGTAGTTTTCGGGCTAACTAATGCTCAGTTTCAAGACAAACGGGCTTCCTATGAATGGATACCATTCAAAATATTATTTAAATCTACATATTTGGAGTGAAGATCATGTAGAAAATGTCATCCATCTTGCCCAAAACGGTTTTGAATCATTATGCCCACAGATATATTGGCCTAGTATCAAAAATATATTTTTTCCGACACAGGGGGCTTTGAAATATAGAAATGCGTTAGTCGAATGCATATCTCTAGCTCGAATTTTTTGAGCATCTCATTCCTTTATCTGTGCGCACTTTGTAAACGAAAAAATGAAAAACCGAATAAAATATTAACTAACATTTGTGTCCCAAAATTATTATTTACAGAAACATTATTGAAATGTCCTAAAAATATGAAAATATGAAATATATAAAAAATATGAAATAATTCTGTAAGAAGAAATTCGAAAAATTAAAAGAAGAAAACGGAAAATTAAATTAAATCTCTAACATAGAATTGGTCAATTTTCAACTAATACTGAAGTCTCTTTTTTCTACTTATTCTTCAAATTTCTTGATCAATTTTTCAAATGTAGGAATTTGAATTACAGATAATTAACATATTTTTTGGTATATTTAATTTCAATGTAAGAGAAGTAAAAAGATAAGGTACTTTGGAAATCAAAAACATTTCATAGTTTTTTTATTTATCCTCCATACAAATTCAATTTCTGAACAGGAGCATAAATCAGCTATATTATGTTAATTAGCTGTGCACAATATTCAAAGATATATCTAGTATCCCAATATTTCTATTATATGTATGATTATAAACATATAATAGACGTTACATTCATAAAAATACCTTTCTCTGAAAATAAACAGCAATCAATTTCTAGAAAATCACTTCCAAATATGTAGTTCGAGTTAATTAGGAAACAAGATAGAAAACATTAATACATCTTGCTCATTATGCGTGGCATTGAATAAATTATTAATGAAATTTTACATAGTATTTTCTTTATAATTTTCCTATATTTGAATAGAATTGGAAGAAAAGTTACATCTCTATAATAATTTTGCTAATTGAAAGTTACAAAATAGTCATTTGAAGTAATTTTTTCTGATTTTCAAAACTAAATAAGGAAATGTATTTTAAAATATACCATCGTAGTCAGATTAATTAACTAGTAACAATAATGGTAAAAGACGAGTCTTAAAATCGATTCATTAAAATGACTGTACAAAAGATAATTACAGCTTTCAAAAATATTTCGTTGTATTGAGTAGCTCAAAGAAAAATTAAATAATCCATTTTATAAGAAAAGATCAGAAGGGACATTTATAAAAAAAGGCCCTTCGAAGTTTTAGAACCATTCAATTAATTTCTCGAGATGCAAGAGAAAAGAAAATGAGTTTAAAATTACTTCTTTAATTAAAGTGGAGCTTCAAATTTGTCCTTGTGAAGAAAAAAAAGGTTACAAGTACAGATTAATTTAATAAAATACATGGCAGATAAATATGTTTTATTGTCTTACAGAAAATTTTATTACCTCTCTTGTATATAAAACAAAGATGGTTTTATAAAGCATTTATATGAGAATAATTTTATTTTATTATAACTAATTAGAATCTTTAAATGATAACTCATTTGTAAATAAAATTTATATCAAATCCAGAAATAGCAAAGATTACAAAGAAAAACACGTATTTTGTGTAAACTATAAAAAATTAATAATATTAAATTAATGTATTGTACAGCTTTTAATTTTACATTGATAAAGGAAAAGTTTTATTTACATTAATGGAATTTTAAATACTTTATACACTAGGCTGTTTCGAAAAATAAACATACAATGGCTTGCATTCCTTAGAAAAAAACATTTATTTAGATTACGTCAGTTACATCTTATTAAACGGATTATTTTTTTATTTTTCGATATAACCACCCCCGTTATCCAAACATTTGTTAAGCCATGGCAGAAGATTTTGTACCCTACAGTCATAGAAGGTTGCCACCTGTTGTCGAAACCACATTTCAACTCCACCTTTGATGGGATCTTCATCGTTCCGGGAGGCATAAATTCCACCAGAAGAGTGCCTTGTCTGTCGCAAAAAGAAGCATGATTTTTTTCGCATTTCTTGGCTTTTGATGAATTCGAAGGTCGCCATTGCATTGATTGTCGCTTGGATTCAACGTGGCGTCAACTGTCACAATGTGATCAAGGCTCACCTGAACACATTGTTCAACTCATCTCCTGCTTCTGCATAGCGTGTGAGGAAATTGAGTGAATAGCTCCTCCTTTTCTTTTTGTGTTTTTCCGTTACCATTTTCGGAAACCAGAGCGCAAACCATTTCTTGTACCCTAACTTAACAGTCACAACTTCATAAAGAGTTGCCATTGGCACTTCCAGTATGATCTGATGCAATTCTTTCAATTTGAGACGTTTATTTGCGCGAATTACTTCCTCCGTTCTCTGAAGAAAGGCATCAGAGATCGCAGATGGCCGACCTGTTCTTTGTTCGTCATGAACATCGGTCTTACCTTCAGAGAAATGACGACCTCATTTTGACGATTCATAATGTTTCTATAAACAAAAACAATTTCTTTGTGAATGTTCGCTGGTCTCTGAACTTTTGCATGAAGAAAACGTATGACGGAGCGCACTTCGCAATTGGCGGGACTCTACATAGGCGCAGCCATTTCAACCAGAATCAACGTTGAAATGCCGAACGACCGCGAAGAGAAAGCTAACGGTTCAAGGTTAAACCTGTGTTGCCCACTTGTTCGCCAAAACTTTTGTTTTCCTCTTACGTACGGTGTATCCTTACTTTTAGAAATACCCTCGCATTTCAGATTATAATATTTACATTTCTTTTAAAAAGCTTAATTTTTGATGAGGTAACTATTTCTATATGTGTTCTTCCTTCTACTTAGAGATTTGCATCTATTTTAATGGCAATGGCATAATTAAATTTATTTTAAGAATTATTATTAAAATATAATTAAGGAGAATAATACTTGAAATAATCTTAATTATTTAATTAAAAAAATAAGAACCTTGAGTATTTAAGTATTGAAAATAATCTTATTTTGACAATTATATGATTATATAATTAATAATGTTCCTTTTTATATATAATCATAAAAATTATGCTCTTTATATATTTCTTAATTTTTATGAGGATAAGTATATTTTTATGTATAATGACAATTTATTCATTCAGACTTTATATATATGATAATGAACTAACTGCTTGCTTATTATAAATAAATCATTTTTTAATTATTATTCAATTAATGTTATAAAACCATTGTCTTCATTAACAATAGAGAGAGCCTTATAAGTTATTTTCAATAAAAATTTATTTTTAGAACTATCCTAAAGAAGAAAAATAAAAAAAAATTAGGTATACCGAGGGTGCATATATATATACAAATCATGAAATAGAAATATCCCTCGTATAAATTTCTTATTACAATCATTTTAACACATATTTTTGTTTTATTCATGTTCTGTGGCAGGCATATGAAGAAGGTTATTCCTTTCGCATTTGACCATCAAGTGTCAAATAATGTTTTTCTAGTCAGATGGTAAATAATTATATATAGCATTTCTTTATATTCTTCGAATACAAATGCAAACTAAAATCCATATTTATGCAAAGATTATTATATTGCCTACAATTATCTGAAAGTAATAAAATATATAAGAAATTAATATTTCAAATTTTTCTAAAGTAACAGACATTGAATAAAAACTAATTTGACATTCAAGCAGTAAATCCTAAATGGATATAAAATTTGAAGTTTGGAACGTTCATCATGTGCAGCCTGTCCATCAATTCAAATGAAATCGGCGAAGTTCTTCGAATGCAAAACTTTGGAAAGCAGTTACAGTCACCGTTATGGATGATGTTTCAGTTTGGGCAAGTTGGTATACACGGAATTTCACTCCGGAAAAAGACCATAAATCTTGACGCGTAGCAGGAACCTAGGAAGAAAAAGGAGGACATCGTATTTATCAAAATCTTAATCTCCAGGACGTTTAAATTGAAATCCATGAGCCGTTTTTCTGTGTTCTGCGGATCGATTTGTCGTTATTCTTGACATCGAGTTTTATTTTTTTATCAACTCAGAAGAAATTCTCCAGAATACAGAATGAATACTATTTGAATATAAGAAATGAGATTGAAATAAAGAACCACTATTATATTTCTGAATACAAAGAAATTTTTTTAAGTGCCATCCTTGTTTTGAGAGTTTGCTTTAGTATTAATTCTATGAAATATCGCCTTTATTCCTTTGTCAAAATACTCAGTTGTTAGAAATGTATATAATCGCGTGTAATTTTCTAGCAGTTATAAACGCATTTATATTATAATTTCGCAGATTATAAATCTATTAGTTTTAAAATTCAGAACCGTTTAAAACACTTCTTCTATCAAATATTTCATTCAAGAAAATTTATCGAAAAATAAGGGCAAAAAAGGATTTTAAAGAGTTTATAAACATTTGTTGTTTTTTAAATATATCTTTCAATGAGTTTCACTTACAATTAAAATTAAATGAGCCAAATATTAATTTTGTTCACTGCAAATAAAAATACATATAAAAATATTGTCCTTATATGTATAAAATTCTTACAGGTAACTTAAATGAAAATTTTAACTTCATTGAAATTTTTTTTCTTATAACCTTTATCTGAAGATTTATTTTTCATTTTAATATTCTGACATGGTAACATAGCAATAAAATACTTATTATTGATAAATTTTCTTTCTGATTTGCATATGTTTATTATATTTTTATATCATATTTCTTTATGTTGTTTTACATTTATTATACAATATTAAGTTTTATAATATATCGCTTTATATATTTTACGCATTTTAGGTCTAAATTATTTGAGCATGTTATTCACTTTGCAATACGGAATTGAGACTTTTTGTATTTATTCAGTGTAGATAATTTTCATGTAATATTTCATTAGGCTATGTTTCGCATATTAGGTATACATTTATGTGCATTATATTTACCTTATAATACGCAATTCACATGAATTTAGACTTAAAAAAAAGCTTCCAACATGCATCATCAATAGGGTTTTTTTAATGTTATTCTTGCTTTTACCCACGACTTTGTGCGCATGGAAATGCACACAACTAAGTTAAAACAAAGTTATTACAGTGCGTACCTGAAATAAAGCATAACAGCAAATCAAGACTATATTTCTTGAAAGTCAAGTCAAGACTATTTTATTTATCGATTGAGATGGTGTTAGTTACAGAAGTATTATACAAATAATTTTGAAACTTTTAATTAAAGTGAAAATACAGTTATTAATAAATATAACACACTTCAAATGCCTGAAATTTCACGGCCGATTAGAATACCGCAAATAAGTGAACTTTCTAAGCCAGTTGAAGTAACACAATACAAATTAAAAATTTTTTAATTCTCTTCATTCTGTTTTATTTTAATTCAAAAGTACTTCAAAAGGACTCTAAAAAATCTACAATAATTAATAATAAACAATTTACAGTAATTGTTAAACAATTTTTAATTTTAAATGCATCAGAAACCAAGAAAATAAACATAATCATTTGAAATAATCTATCAAAAACATGTTAAGCCTAACCCCATTACCGTGGAGAAAAATCAAACTGAAGTCTAATTCAATTGGCGGTGGGAAAAGGAAGAGTTTTGGGGGTAGAGTTAGTTTTTAATTGAAAAAAAAAGAAATAACCTCTCAATTTAACTAAATAAATAGTAGCCTATGTCTTACTCTAAACTATAATATATCTCTGAGCTAATTTTCATTCAATTTCGCTCAGCTGTTCTGGCTTTCTTGACCAGCATATTCCATCCAAACTTTCACATTTATAATAGTTGTACCGATTTCTATGTGCAATTTATAAATTTTTTGCATATTATATTTACTTTTAAATACGTAATTGAACTGGATTTTAACTTTTTTGATAAAAAAAAAACAACAATAACAGCTAAATTGTCTCTTTAAAAGCTAATTTATTTTTTACATAAATCTAGCAGTAAAGAAAATTACTCAGCATTCTATTCTTTCCTGTACACTTTCATCAATAAACAAGGAAATTTGTCTCGAACAATTTAAGTCCTTCCCAACTTCATACATCAACTAACGCAGCACACCAAAAATAAACTTCCAAGATTTGATCGACAAGCACACAAAACGTCTCTCTCTATCCAAAGAGAACAGGTCCGCGGAACTCCGCAGCGTTGAATAACCATTCTTCGGATTCCGGAGCGCACTAGCTATTCAACTTTCCATTCTTTCCCTCCGCGGTGTCATTTTCGGCACCCCTCACGGCACAATGGATAGGGGAACAATAAGCAAATAATTAGCCGGTGACGCCCTTCAAAGTATGTCGTGGACGCCTGGGTCACAACTTCTGGAGCAGGAGAACAAATGGGGGCTAAAAGGGTAGGTGGAGTTTTCTAACGATTTTATATTAATCACGCAAACTTATGAAGCAAGTTTTAACGATGTCAGACGCGGAATTTCAGAATATATCTTTGCGAGTCGCTGGCAGAATCTTTAGAAGTGCTTGTTAACGACACCTATTTGTGTCTTCCGTGAACGTAGTCCAATTGCTGTAAACTGTATTTTGCATTTGCACCGTTATTGTATTTGATTTCTTAACAATAGCTGAAATTGAATGCGTTGAAGAGCTTTTAGAATATTTGTAGAGGTTGAATAAATTCACTTGAAGGAATTACACACCAATTGCGCTTGTGTTTTATTGTAAACAACTGAATAATAATTATATTCATTTCTGTAATTCATAAATAGAATGTTGCATTAGTGTTTAAATAAATATTTCGGCAGTTTGTTTTAATACGAACTTTATTCCAGCATCATATTACTTAATTAAATAATAATAAACCCCAATATGTTGTTGTTTTATTAGTTTTTTTAAAAAAAACATAATCGAATTATTTCAGATTGATTGCGAATTATGATCATATGTTACATATATATTTCCATGAGTTCGTTTAAAATAGTTTTCTTGTTTCCTTCAGTTAATTACTTTTATTTAGTCAAAATTTGCAAACTCAAAAATTTTTTAAAAAGGAAAATTGAATTTTACAACTAAAAACAATTTTAGATTTTAAAATATTTAAATAATAAAAAAGAGATATCTTTCCTATTATAAAACTGTATTCGAATCATAAAAATTTACTAACATCCTTCGATCAATTTAATTTCTGTACAGTATGCTGAAAATATTATGTTACTATTCTTAAATTCACATGTGAACATATCAGATTATTTCAAAAACTTTGCAGTTTTATTTCTTGCCCTATTGAAATGAAATAAAATTTGAAATGGGAAAAGCCGAAGAAAATACAAAAGTCTTGACTGCTTTAATTTATTTAGATATACATTTTTTATCCAGAAAATTTAAAATATGCGTTTTGTTAAAATTTGTGGCTCAACAGATTTTGCAAAAACATGTGTATTTATTGTATATAAGTCTCATGCGTCTCTCTCTCTCTCTCTGTA
>JAOUZG010035355.1:4338182-4362831 GCA_026289955.1 Argiope argentata | reverse complement strand
GACCAGTGGAAAACCGTGGCGTGGTCAGATGAGTCACGATTTCAGTTGTTACGAGCTGATGGTAGAGTTCGAGTGTGGTGCAGACCCCACGAAGCCATGGACCTAAACTATCAGCAAGGCATTGTTCAAGCTGGTGGTGGCTGCATAATGGCGTGGGCTGTTTTTACATGGCATGGAATCGGTCCTCTGGTGCAACTGAACCGATCATTGACTGGAAATGGCTATGTTCAGCTGCTTACAGATCAATTGTAGCCATACATGGACTTCACGTACCCACACAACGATGGGATTTTTATGGATGCCAATGCGCCATGTCAAAGGGCCAGAACTGTTCGCGATTGGTTTGAAGAACATTCCGGACAATTCCAGCGCATGATCTGGCCATATAGATCGTCCGATATGAATCCCATCGGGCATTTATTTGACATCATCGAAAGGTCCGTTCGTGCCCAAACTCCTGCACCATCCACACTTTCACAATTATGGACGTCTATAGAGACAGCATGGCTCAATATTTCTGCAGAGGACTTCCAACGGCTTGTGGACTCCATGACACGTCGAGTTGTTGCCCTTCACCGGGCAAAAGGAGGGCCGACACGATATTAATAGTCATCCCATGACTTTTGTCACTTCAGTGTAAACTTAAAATATCTTTTGAAATCTCTGTCGAAAGTATTAAAAGTCATGTACCATACCTCCACAAATGTTTAAACTACAGAAGTGATTACATTTAAAAATAGACTTTGCGAGGTATTTAAGACGAATATAAGATTGTTTAAAGTTTTGGTCCAATTTCGATTTCTTGAACAGAGTAAATGACTTTTCATCTGATATTCATAAATAGAGCAATTTAATATAGAATTTTAACTTTGGTGTAAAAATAAAGTTAAATTAATTTTCTTTATTTTGCTCTATTTAATTTCAATAAGTTCATTTAATACCTCACTTAAACTTGAGCCTTCTTATAGTTTGTTCATTAAAGATAATAAAATGTGGTTAAATTATCTTTCTTGAGTCTAATTCAGAGGATCCTGGACAGATTTTAATTTTAATTAAAACATTGATTTGTAATTTAGTGTGAAGTATTACTATCATATAAATTTTCAAATATATACCTATTAATATATCTTAAGATTGCTAAGATTAAAGATAACATTATCTATATCTTTTATTCTAACATCATGCTGTGGGATTAAAATAATTTTTGATGACATTCTTATGCCATAATAAATTAATAATTAAAACTGGATAAGATAAATCTGAGATAATCTCAAAATGATTAAATGAAGATTATACACGGCATATTTTCTAAATATATGTCCATTAAATTTAAGTTTTACTTTATATTATATTTGACATATTTCATGTGTTTCTAAAGCTTAAAAACGTATTATGCCCAAAAGTTAAAACATATATTTGTTCTTCTTTTTATGACTGTTTGTTCATGCAGTAAATTAAAAAAAAATAATAACAACATTATTTTCTATTACATAGATTTTTCATTTATTCTCCTTTATTTAGGGTACAATAAAAGGATGACTATTATTTATATAATATTAACAACTGTTGAAGCTAATAATTTTGTATATTTTACTTAAATATTAAAATACTTGAATAAATTTCAATATTATTTAAACAACATGATTGAGAAAATATGTAAAACAGTATGAAATTATTTTATATAATAATGGCGAGATAAATTCAGAACAAGATATAAAAATAAATACTGGCATTTAAGAGTTTTTTGAAGAAATAGTTATGATAAATAATATATTAAAAAACAAATATCAGACAAAATCGTGCAGTATATATACATTATCCATTTTACATGGATTTTAAAAACGTGTACTTTGTTTTTCTTATCTTATGCTTAAACACTAAATAAGAAATAATAAATTGAAAAAGGAATATGATACGTAATGTAGAAATCAAATCTTCAAATTTTCTCTGATTAGAAAATTAGTAAATTCCGATAATTCACAATATACTGTTTTAATTACTTTTAAATTCTATGATTCAACTAATGAATACAATTACATTTTAATTTTATATGCATAAAGATACATGGTATATTAATTCATAAATGAAATAAAAATTAGATTTCATGATAATTATAATAACAGATTACAAATTGAATACTTCAAAGTAGTTAAAAATTAAATTGAAAACCAATTTTCTTTTATAGTACATGTATTAAATTGTGAGTTTTCGAAAGCTAATTTTATTATGCCCTTATTTGCGTAGAAAGAATTAATATTGCTACTGCTCACAATTAAAAAATATTTCCAATTAAATTATTTTTTTTAATTTTTTAGACTTTCAAAACTAGTTTTATAAAGTAACATTTCATAATGTGACTTGATATAAAATTTTTACATCTCCTTAAAATAAGTTCTGCATTTTTCAAGTAGATAATAGAAAACACACAAAAATACGGTATAAGATTTTAAAAAAGTATAGCAAGAGAGCAATTTCCTAGTAATAGTTTACTAAGAAGAGCAACTTCTATATGAAACCTCCTGTGGCTTTATTCCTAAAAGAAATAAAGTAACCCCAACATTCAATGGTTGTGCTAACAGAAACTTTATACATAAATATTCCCATTTGGAACCTTATCTCACAACACAAGCTCAAACGTTATAGAACAGCAATAAATCACTTAAAAGCCGTGAGATTTGAGAGTTTTCTTCTAAAATGGGAAAAACAAAATATTAAATACTTTTAGATGTTGTAAAAACAAATCTTTTCGAAGCGAAGGATATTATGTTTGGAGAATATTTACGACGTGATGTATCTTAATAATAAATATATTCTGATAAAATTTAAACTCTAACTTACTGATGATAACATTAGGCTATTAAAATCTGATTTAGTTGTAATAAATTATATAATGAATAAATACATATATAAACGTTTTAAGGATATATCAACGGATATTATGTATTTTATATCAATGGAATTATGTATTTAAAATTCAATTTTGTTTTAATGCATATTTATCGGAGTATACATTTTATGCAGGCTACTTTTTCATGTAGGGAAGCAGCAATAAAATTTTTATTTTGATCTATACTATAAATTTTGAAGTTCAGTGTTGAAAAATATATGTCATTAGATCTTTCAAATTATTTATTTTAGGCTTTTTTATCAATAAAATGTTTGCTAGTATTTACACTTAATTCACTTTAATCGTAGAAAGTTCCATAATTATGTAATGCATTACTTATATTTTGATGAAATCATATTTTCGTTTAAAATATTATAGAATAAACACATTCTGACGAAAGGCAAACGATGAAATGAAGAAATTTTGTAATGGTGACATTCGTAATCAAGAGCTTAGAATTTGTTCAAACATGCAAATAAACAGCTTCCAATTCGAATTTTTGCTAGGAATCATATATAAAAATCTTATATCCTATTATCAGTTTGCTGTAATTATTGGCAGAAATATATAATATTTCAAATTTTGAGCAATGAATTAAAATATTAAATGCCTGACCAAACTAAGCACATCATAGAGCTGATATATAAATAATGGAAGCCAGTCGTATATTTCTTATCGAAACAAGTGCACGCAACAGGAGCCACGTGACTATGGGGAAATCTGAGAGTAAAAATACCTTTTTTGGCGCCGTATCCCAAATCTTGGCAAACTCAAAATCTGTCGAAAAATCTTTTGCATCCCGAAATTTGGTATGATCAGTTTTCATTACCTGATTTTTTTTTCTTTTCTTGTTATGAAATTATTTTTCTAAGATAAAACAAGCAAACTGATTTCGAAAATAATTTTTTCGTTTTCAAAACATCAATCGATGAGTTTTTTTTCCCAGGAAAATTTTTTAAAAACGCCTTCATATTTGTAATTATTTTTTTTCTAAAAAAGGAATTACATTACAAGAATTGGGAGAATAAATATCTTTTTTTGCATAAAAAAGAGAAAAAGATATTATTTAAAATCGTTAAATTATTTCGAAACAATTTTGAAAGAAAATAAAAAGAACTTTACCCTGGATTTAACTAGTGAATACATCACCATTGCTTTAACAACTGTACCAGTCCAGCAATTACTGAAGGTGATACATTATAAGTAAATAAGCTTTATTGAAATTTTCCCTTAATTGAATTATTGAATTGGCTATTCAGTCTATATATTTTTATGAATATTCTAAATGTATACTATCATTATAGAAAATCTCTTCCCGAACTCAATTTTAAATCTCTTCCCTTCCCCTCATTGGTATCAGATTTAATATTTCACTTCTGGTTTATAATTTTGCCGGTAACTTTGCTTCCAACAATCGCAGAAAAAAAGGAAATCATTTAAATACAATAAGTCAAACAAACTATGAAATATTACTCAGTTAGAACACCAAAATTCCTGCGCTATCTAAGTTACGAAATTTTAAATTGAATTAAAATGGATATAAATAGAATATGTACACTGTACATACCTGTGAAATTATAGAGAACTACCCTTAGAAGTTTTTTTCTTTACATCCAATTGCACAGCAATAGTTAACCATGGCTTAAATAAATTTTAAAATAAGACAGTTTAAAGCGAGAAAAGATCTCCCATTGAAATATAATGGAAAATGGATAATGCGGTATCAGGGAATACAAATTCTATTCCTAAATCCCGAGGTTTTACCTTGCCCCACACCAAAGTAAGGTTGTACTCCCTCAATAAGTATATCGGGTCTATGAGGCACACGAATAAACCATGAAACTAAATTACAGAACCACCGCAACAGCAACATTGACGGAAACAATTGTTGAGTCTTAACGACCATCACCGAAAACGGTACAACACTTCCGGTAGAATCAATGGGAGGAGTCTAACTCCCCACCTTAGTGTATCCTCCAGATTTGTGAGATCCAAAGATCGAAAGAATATCATCCTCATTTGTGTGGTGCCCCCAAGGAGGATATTGAGCTATTAAAAAGAAGAAATTATTTAATCTAAATTACATATTGCAATATATTATTTATATTATAGCATGTATTTCAGCTAGACAACTAGATTTCAAACAATCTTGTTCCAACGAAAATTTGAAAATACCTTTTGATGCTTGGCTATACTTATTTTTATTATTTATACTAAACTCCATCTCCTGCTGTCTTTTTAACGATATCTTTTAAAAAAGATACTTCTTACAGTTTCTTTCGACTTCATTTATAAATGTAAAAAAATAATTACTAGTTTTAAAATTTTACTCTATATATTAATACGCACTTTTTTCCAAATGCAAATTACTGCACCAAAATCACCATCAAAACTTCTGCAATTGTGCTAGTTTATGTATGCTTTGAAACTAATACAAGTAATACAAGCAAACTTCAAATATAGAAAGAAGCCCCTTTAAAGTGTTTCAGCAATATTCACTAAAAAGAAGTAGCCATGATATTAAATTGCCTATGATAACATCGATTGCAACAACTTCGAGAAAAAAACTCAGAAAAAATTTATTCAACCAAAAATAGAGTTGTCAAAACATTTCATCCAACCCTAACCCGAATCGCTACAGTATTTATTTTCTTACTTTTTTCTTTTTGGTATCCGAATGCACAAGAATCTCGAACAAATCTAAAAATTCGAGTGAAAACTAGTCATTTCGAGTATTCTAGTATCAAATCGAAGGGTCGATAGTCGGTACATTCCTCCCCGCCCGAACAAGCATTTCGCTTTTGGGATGTGGCTTTCCGTTAAAGGGTGGAGGGAAAAGGGTGGAACTTTCGATGATCCGATATCACCAAAGATTATGTTAGAGGTAAATTTCTCGAAAAGGAATTTACTGGCCCGTTTTATGACGTCCCTTGCGTATACATTACCACGAGACGGGAATAATAATGCCGCGCTGAAACTTTGGAGGATTTAGACTGATTAGGGTTGGAACTGGAAACGTTTTACTTTATCACTGGCATCACATTCGCATTCATGGGGTACATCAGGAATAATGTTGTGCGGAAATAAAACCCAGGAACTGAAGCATATTTTTCTTTCTTCGCAGCTACATAATGGTATTGGATTGCTTCCTTTGCATTTTTTGATTCGGTTTTTTTCATTGAAAATGGCCTTTTCTGGGGTTCGTAAATGCAGGCATTTGGCAACGGTTTGGAATCGGATCAGAAAAAGAAATGTTTACAGATAAGATCTTTTCCGGTTCATCTTTTAAATTGACTTTTCATATCACATGTATTTGGGATGTAAATTTTGATTCAGTAAAATTCCTTTCCGTTTAAGGAATCAAAAGAAACTTTTTCTTGCATCAGGAAACTTATATAATATTTTTTTGTTTCTTCGTAATCGGTTAGTACATAGTATTTAATTTTTATTGAGGTTTCTTGTTGTTTTCTAGGTAAAAATATGACCGAGAATTAAACATCTTCACCTTGATTATAATTCAAGTCCAAAACATGCGCCTTATTTGTATTAAAAGCAAACCATCATTTATTTTGTATATTTGAGGCATATATTTTAATAGTAATCCAATTTTGGAATCCTTTTACTGAGTCTTTAATCTTATTTTTGAACTTTAAATATGCAAAATGAATGGGAAGAAGAGCGAAAGAAATGAAGTGCGAACTTTTATTGTTTATCTTCCATTTAAACTCCTATTTCAAAAGTAGCTACTCATATTCGTACGATGTTACAGCTTAATAAATAAAGTTATTGAAATAAATTTGAAATATTAATCATAAGAAATGGAAAATTATGAAATGATATTGATATTAATTTTAAAGAATTGGCATGTTGAACATTTGTTCTAATAATTATGCCATATAATCTACAACTCTCAAAAACTGTAAAAAAGGCTAATTTATTACGATAAAATTTTATTTTAAGCTTTTAAATCATTAAATAAATGTTTCAAAAATATTTATATACATAAATAATAAAGAAATCATTAAAATACTAATAACATTATAATGAACTGATATTTACAGAACTAAAAAGAGGCTTATGAAAAAAAATATGGAAATTTTAGTAGCATTTAAGATCACAAAATTTATTATAATAATTCAATTTTCTCAGTTTTTGATTGTTGTACATTATTCGGATCCTTTATAAATAAAGAAATTGAATCAATAAAAAATGTATTCCAAACTAATTAGATTTTGCATTATCGTAACTATTAAAATATGAACCATTTGTGAAGCCACTTGGAAAGTAATGATTTATGCTGTTGCTTTTAATCCCTAAATATTGAGGGAGAAAAGAACATTGAGAACAAAATTTAATACGCCATTTCTTTTTACAACAGAGTTATCAAATTGAAAAATATAAATGTGAGGTAATTTGAATCAAATGCTAACATCTGAGACTTTTACAAATCTGCATTCCAATTAATAAAAAAGAAACTTTATCATCGATCATGAAGAAATATAATAATGCTCCCATAACTCCACTTTGAATATATTACATAGATATCTCTTGTTCGGTAATGAAATTATCAGGTAGCAAATGATTCGAAATTAAACGAGGAACTCAATCATTTAGAAATTTTATGCTTCTCTTGGCGATGGAGCACTCCAAACGATCGTAAAATTCAACAGTGCTTTGGAAACCCTGCATTACTGCACAAAATAAAATTTAGACATTTATGTCTTCCCATCGATAATTCTGCATATCAAAAAGTGATATTCATTACCATTATCCCTCCCCGAGTATATTGGTTGTTCGAACTTATTTTTACATTTTTCATTCCATAATGCACCGAGTCTTTGAGCACTCGAATAATTTATTTTCCGTGGAACGGTAAATGCCGTAATCGATTTCGCGTTTCCTCATTACATAAATGGTCCTCGGAGGGGCAGGCGGGGGAAATAAAGTTCGTGCCTAACTTAATCATTTACTTAATTTCCATAACTCCTTCTATTTAAATGCTTTGATGTCCCTTAACACTTCAGTCATGCAAGAGAACTAATCTACTAAATAGATTAAATGAAAACTGCGGAAAGTACAGTATGCTCATTTCAGGCTTATGCGAATGCCTGCTTAATTGTTGAGTTAATTTCTTAATCAGGAGGAAATTTGTCTTTTTCTGCTTCCTTTCTTCGCCAGTTTACCACTGACTTACAATCTTGAGACGTAAACAATTCATTTATGCATTCAAATTTCCAGGAATGCGAATCGTAATTAGGTGTTTTAATGTAAGGGGGCACAAATTGGACATTCGTACTAATGGAATAATAATTATTTTGTTGCAGTTCTTTAATGACAGTAATGTATCTTTAATCAAACATTCTGGTTGGGTTTAGAGTGTAAACCGTAAGCAAATATGATACAAGTATTAATAAAAAACATGAGCCAAACAAAGACTTTTAAATTATTAGAAGCAGAAACAAGTCAAAATAATTAAAAAAAAATACATAATAAATAATATTTAACATTATATTAGAAATTGTATAAAATCTAAAATAAAACTATAAAATATAATCTCATTTTAGAAATATGTGAATATTTATTAGAATATTAAGATGATTTCTTAAAATGAATTAATTTTATTATTTTCTTTGGCTTTCTTCCTTTATTAATTTATCCTTTTACATTAAAAATTAACAAGGCCAGTCTTATTTCAAATAAAAGTTGTGGTAATTGTTGTAATCTAAACAATGTAAGAAGTCTTATTTTTTATATTATATTCCTTTCTTAAAAACATTATAAAATGTATTATTATATTTGTATTTTATTTATAAAATTAAAGTTTTGTAAAAAGATCCGTTTTGTATGCAATACTATTCAGTAAACTTAATTGGGAATTTTCTTTTTTTTTCGAATAATGTTATTTCTATCAAAGTTAATTTCACTAAAATAATTAACGGAAATTATAAACGGATAAAATTTAATAATTTTTATGAAATTATCGTTTTTTTCCTTTATATGAAATAAATAAATTTTAAATAAAAAAAAATCTGAGGTATTCTTAGGCATTAATAAAAAAATGCATCAATAAGCTTAAAACTATTTGCAGATTGACAAAAAAATTATTTAAAAGTATAATAATTTATTTATTATAGGATAAATTTATAATAACCATAAGTTAAATGCCTTACAATAACAAACTTTATTTTGGTTATAAGATCGAGCAAAACATAGCACTGCCTCTACACAATTTTTCTTATGTTCTGAATACCAAACTTTAATGTGAATTTTTTTTTCAGTTTTGTGGAAGCAATGATGTTGTCGGAACCGATGAAGCATTATTAAGGTAACATTGAAAATGTGAATGAAGGTAAAACCAAAATAGTATCTTTACATCTGCTGAAAATGTTTTTCCCGCTTATGATTAATGTATTAACGAATATCCAATTCCGACAAATATATAAAAAATACTTTCGATAATTTTCCTTTTCTTTTGAGTTTAAAACATTTTCTTGCCTTCTTTATGTTTAACAATTTTGTTTTTAATCACATATTGAACTGAACTTGGGGGAAAAAATGTAATGCGATATGGCAGTTAAGTATAGATTATTTACGGTACTAAATAAAAAATATAATACATAAAACGAATAATATCTTTATGTTCGAGTAAAAATAAGAACATGTCTTGTTAATTTACTAAATTCAATTGACTCCCCAATCTCCTAAGAAACGCGATTGTACTTGCAGGCTATTATAAGAAGAGTTTTCAATAGCATTTTCTTCAATATACATTTTTAAATTAGCCATTAAATTATGAAGGCAAAACGTAAGTATATTATTCTTTATGAATGTTAATTAGATTAATAATTCCTTTCATTTCCTGAAGAATAGGTTCATTATAAATAGGCAATACTTCCTTTAGAAAACATCAGAAATGGAGCAAAGAAAGCAACAGATAAAATATTTAAAGAATGAGGAATTTAGAACAAATTCATTTTGGAAGTCTTGTCTCTTGTGTCACCCGAAAATCTTCGAATTCCCAACATAGGGCTCTTCATGAAATTATTTAAAATTCATTTAATTTGCGAATATTAGGATGTTTGCTGTATATTCTAGCTGTAGGTAAAAGAAAATGCATGTAATTTCTGATCCTTCGAGAACTTCAACTAGCTCTCACCTCATCATAAAACATAGAAAACATGGTTTAATACTCTGAAAATTAATCAAGAATGAAGTAAAATATAAAAGCAGCTGAGGGTAAAAAAAATCACGTGGATTTTACAAAAACGGAGCCAGTTCAATGCACTACCTTCAGAATGGTTAAAATGGATACCTGATTAAGATGTACTAAAAACAAGCTTTTAAATGTTGTATTTTCTTATGTAACAAGGTGACAACATTGAAAGTTTAAATTCATATTAATTAGAGTGGTCTTGGTAAGTGGTAACCTAAGTTAAAAGAATGAAGATTAAAATCTTCACCATCTCGGTCACATCGTCGCGTCGTCGCATTTATTCGCCATTACTGAGTATTTCTCATGAATTTTTGTATCACGGAATATTTTTTCCCTTGTAATTTCATAACCATACCTCAATAATTTTTTTATTACTATTGGCCCACTTTGGAAGGTCAGCAGTTATTCGATATTAAGACCGACAACAAATGTGCTAAATTTTTACTCAGAATCAAAGTGAAATAGCCAATTTTATAAGGGGACTCGGTACCTCAAAATTTCCTAAAAATGTCAATTTTCTGATTTTTAGTAAATAATGATCCTTGAATCTTTGACTTGGTAATCTGAAATTTTAAAAACAGTCCCCCAAGTTTTTAAGGAGATATGGAACTATTTTGTTTAACGCGATATCAGCTGGCACGCCCACTTTCTGTTTACATCAAACATATTTCATATGCTAGTACCCAAAGCCAAGCCTTTTATTAATTTTGTTTTCATGAAATAAAAAGAGGGAAAGTTGTTTGAAACAGTAACGGTAAATCCTTGTTTATTTATAGTTTTACCGCTTTCGTTGAGGTTTTAGATTGAATTTATCGTTTTTTATATTATAATAATTTTCAAAACAAAACTCTCTCTTTCAAGACTACTTAATTTATTTATTGCTTACCCGCTTTTTAATTGGTTTCGAAAATACCTCGCATCAAAAGGAAATCCCTTTCCATTGCTATGTATAATAATATACCATATTACCTTTATATATAATTTTGTTGTACATTCTTTTTTTGTTGGTGGTCATTTTCAAATATGTCGTTACCACTTATGTTAATTATGCTTTGATGATTTCATCTATATGTCTCAGATTAACACAAAACTTTTATAGAATCATGTTTGAATGATAATATATTATTTAAAATCTTATGTGTTGTTATAAACTAACTCATAGTGAAAATTTTTGTACATAGGTTTTTTTTTATTGCATGTTTTGTCTAGAAAATTTGCCTACTTAAAAATGGCTGATTTCATTTGAATTTCACTTGAATTTTTACTCTGTATTATTGGTTATATAATAAACAGAATTGCAGATCATTTTATAAATATTTTTAATAAAAAAATTATTGAATTAAAAAAAGTGAACATTTTATAATTTTTTCCTTAATTTTTCTAATGATTCCCATTTATGGTAATGGTCATTAATAAATATGACAATAATGCATATTAATAAAATTAGTAATTTAACGCTTACAAATACCATATTATTGTTCAGAAAAAATCTAAATTCATATGAGTTGTTTTTATTATAATTCGATTGTGTTGAAAACTTTAAAGTTGTTTTTCTCTCTGTGTGTGTGTGTTTCAAGATTTTGTCTGCTACAAAATTCTAAAAGTCAATCACATTTTATTGTAATTACGTGATTTTATTTTGTTTCACTCTTAAATGTATGCTTAATAGAATTAGGGATGGATTTGTTGAAATTTTGATTAGATTTTTTTAAAAAAAATTTCAAAGTGGAAAAATTTGATATTTTCCAAAAAAAATCACAAAACTTTGTAAAACATTTTTTTCTCACAAACTATTATAGATATCAACAAAAAAAAACGAATCCCTATTTTTGTTACATGCATTATGAGGTCTCTCTCAAAAAAAATTGAGGAACATATTTTGAAAATTGCAGTAAAAGAAGCCTTTTTAAAAAAATGCTCAATTTTTTAAAAAAATTAAATATTAAAATTATTAACTCTTGAATGTGAAAAATATCCCAGAATTTTCGGTTTCTACACAATTGGCATCTATCTATCACAAAAGTTGATAATTTTATTAAAAAATGTGGGAAAAACTCTTTTGGGTACCGCGTCCCTTTAAACTTGTATAAACTTTAATCCAAAGTTTTTGTTTAAATATACTACTTAATTTCACAATAATATTGTTTCAATCGGGGAAGCACCGCGATAGTTCAACGAAAGAGAAAATGTTGGCGACTGTTATTGAGGAGCTTCGTGCCAGCCGATTGGATTGGGCGAGGGGAATATTCTGGTAGCCCTAGATCATTCACGATGTGCCGCGTTGCTACTGGGACGGATTTCAGCAATTTGGCAGCTCCTTTCGAAAGAGTAGCGACTTATTGTAAAGAGCTAATTACTTTTCTCACTTGTTATTAGTGAGCTGTGTTTACGTTTGCTGTTAACGTTGTGTTATTGATCTCGCTGTGATATACTGTTTGGTGTGCTATACGTTATCTGTTTTGCAGTCTGTGTTTATCGTGCGTCAGACTTGTATTTACGCTTTTAAAGACTGTTGACTGTTGGATTGATTTAAGCGGAAGTTTTACTTTATCAAGTCATCCTGTAAATAGATGTAAATAAATTTGTTTCTTCGGTCTTCAAGTAAAGTCCATTCAGTCCGAACCCTCTACATTAAAAACTTAACAATATCAAATGCTTTGTGGGAATAAAACCTTTTGTTGTAACAATCAGCTCTAAAAAATTGACTCCAAGGTTCCAGTGTTTTAAATGAGCTCGGTTTAAGCTTGGCTCAAAAGCGGTGAATGAAGTTTCGTTTCATCAGTGGAATTAAGTATTGATTATTTGGGAAACTAGTTGCTTTAATAGACTCCTGTGTGTACCGCAGCGATAAGGTAGCCTATCAGAGATCGGTTACACAGGCAACTCCGTTGATTGGAAAGTGATAATGCAAATAGCTTCCTGCTCAGTGTAAATTGTTATCAGAATAGAATAGGGAAGTTAAACTATTCCATTCTAGAACAAAAGTGAACAAGTACCATTCTTATTTGATTTGGATTTTATAAAGTTTTAGAATCATACAAATGTAAGAAATTGGATCTTTTTAAATTGTGTAATGAATATATTGATTAAAATATTTAATATATTACAATTACAATATGAATTTATTTTAGATTTTGGATTGTAAGATATACATAAAAATCATTTCCTGAGATTTTTTAAATGTTTGTGACAGTTACATCATAAATAAACATTTTAATTTAAAAAGCGTTTTAATTTAAAAGTTTTGAAACACATTTTATTTATTTGATTTATATAATTAAAAAAGTATTCAAGTTAAATATCTTATTAATAAGAAAAGAAATACTACCTATGAAAGAAGAAAAAAACCATAAAGAGTCTTCAATTAGAATAGAGTTTCGTATGGATGAGATAATTTTTAAGAATATACACTGACTCCCACGAACAAAATTTCAGCATATATGGAAGTAGAAAAAATGAAAGCATAATGTTAAAAGATCATAAATCATTTTTATGTTTAAGAAAAGAAATTCTACTCTAAGAAATGATGGATAAAACATAAACGCAAAGAAATTGCGTGAAGGATATATTGTTAAGATTCTTATAGATAAACTAAATATATATTGTTATTTTAAAATAAAATCTAAGTATATTAGGAAAATGTTTACAAAAATGCATTTACAGTACTCATTCTCGGTTATACTGTATAATGAATTTACTGTATAATGATATATTAATACGGGTATAGAGACGTCATCCTAAAACAGCAAGAACAAATTAAATCATTTTTAATTCTTTATATTTGATCAATTTTATTTGTATTAAAATATTTAATAGTAATTTTAAAAGCTTGAGAGCAACTAAACATTTTAAAGAAAATTTTAAATAATACTGAAATAATAAATAGGAATTGTGTTTCATTGAAAAGCAAGTTTATCACGCTCCTCGTTTTCTGGGCTTCTGAATAATGACAGAAAGTTAGTATCTTGGATAAATGGATTAAAATTTATTAAATAGTTTATAGAACCAATGATGAACATCACAATAAAGATAGTATCACAAAACTTTAGCTATAAAAATGCTGAATTTGAAGCATAGAATATCCATTATAAAAACTTAAACTCATGCACAAGAAAAAATAAGAAGCGTAATAAATGGTTTAAAGAAAGAAAGATACATTATAAAGTTTTCAATAGAAAAAAGCCCATTTTAATTCTTTTCTTTATTTGAACATTTTTATTTTAATGCCTTTCTGTAAATGAACCCCTTTCATTTGAAGAATTTTAAGAATAAAAACATTCTTAAATAATTTTTCTTATTACTGTTTTTACATTTTAATACACCCCTCTTTATTTTTCAAATCAAATCGCATATTATTCTTTACTTTTATCGAACTCAGGAAGTGGATCGAAAGATTGAAGCAATAAAACAGATCAGTCGGTGAAAACCAATTTCCATTATTGGAATTTTCTTTATTCTCGGTTTTTTCTCTGTTTTCTCTTGTTTTGTTTTTTAGGTCGTTAAGAGTAACTCCCATTTCAGGAAATTGAAGTCGTTATTGTGTTTTATTAGGTGTTGGGTAATAAGAAAGGTAAAAGAATTTATGTTTAACGCTCTCCCCGTAGAATCCTTTGTTTTCATCTTTATCTTTTGCTCATTTTCTAAGAAGCATGTTATTTGCTTTTTTTATAGCTATGTCCGTAAGAGACTCGTGGAAGATGCCATTTCGCGAGTTAAAATAATGCTGTGTGTGAAGTTAATTCTTTTCAGCATTTGAAAAATCAACCATGCACGTGATTGCATAATAACAAATTCGTGACTTCTTCAGAAATCGTTTGCTTAATGTTTGATTTGTTTTGGTGCCATTATTTAAATTAATTCGCATTGGAAGTTAAATTACAAGTAAACTCTGAATTTATCTGTTTGCCTTACTATAGAAATGAAGCACTCATTTTATCAAAATGTTGTTGTTTAGGTCCATGAGTAAAACACTTTTTTATTATTAGTCATTCGTCTGTTTGAAATGCCTTCTCTCATTACGATTTATTTTAAGTTAAATTACAAGTAAACACTGAAAGTATCTATTTGCATTATTGGAGAACTAAAGCAATCTTTTTGACAAAATTATGTCGTTAAGAATCGTAAACAAAACCTTTTTTTTTCGTACTTCTTTCCTTTTTTCTTTATTTTTCTTTTATTATGTGTTTTCTTTTATTTCCTTTTTTTTGTTTTTTGAAAGACGTTTTTTATTTCAAATTATTTTAAGAAGAACTTATTTCACTCAAGTTTAAATTTTCATATACAAAAGAGACTTCTTTTCTATAGGATATATTTATAAGTTAACCACTATGAAAATCCATAATAAATTTATGTCCAGACATCTTAAATATATACACACTTCTTAATTATTGTTATTTTAAATAAATTTATTTATTCTAAGATAGGAATGGAAGAATGGAGATAATTTACAGTGTGATGTACTTTTTTATATCTGTAAAACAGTTAATATTTATATTAAGCTAGCTAATATAAATATACATATCTACTAAATTGTACATTAATGGACCACAAATTATAAACAAATCTCTTTCTTTGAAACAAATTAAGAATAGCATTTTCATCAAACATTTTCTATAAAATTGCAATTTAAACGAAAATGTATTCTTATACAAGTTTAAATTTAATTTTTTTTTCTAATTTGGGAAAAAATCTAAAGCAGTTGTAGAAAAAAAAATCAAATTCTTTGTTTGTAGTATGTTCCGACTTTTATCAATTCGTGTTTAAAAAAATTAAATTAATATTTTTATGGTGTGAGACAGAAAGATAATTAAAATAACGTAGATAATTAAATTATTTTAACTATCATTTTATTTATTATTTTTGTTATGTATTGTTATTTATCATTTTTTTATTTAGCTACCATTTTATTGGTTATTAGTTTTTTTTACTATTATTAAATATTAAATTGAGTCTGTTTTACTATTTACTAATTAACAGAATGGTAATTCATATTTTAATACTGTCAGCAAGCTTTCATGTACAATCTGATATCGTTTGAAGAATTCTTTTAAAATAATAAATAATTTGTTAACAATTCTTAAAAAAATAATTCTTTCTATGCAATAATTATGAAGTTTGCGTATCCATGATAAGCAATTATAATGATAGAATGGAGATTAACTCATAGTTCCTTTTGATAAATAGTTATTGGGCTCTTATATTCCAAAGCTTTGGCACGAAACAGGGATCCTTAGAAAAGAGATGCAATTTAGCAGAAGGTAATATATAATGCAACTTAACTTTAAGAGCTTTGCTACCCTGATAGAAGATCACATAAATTCTTTATAATTCCACACATCTGTGCTTAAAACCTTTACAAACAAGATAATGGCAAACAATTTAAAACTCTAACTCTAATCTTTTCAATCTGACATTCATTCGCTTAGCGATAATGCTGGCATTTCTGTTTGACATAATCTCCACAAATAGTTTTATCAGTGTTGTATAAGGCCGATCATTATCGTTAAGCATCTGTCCAATCCTTTTAACGAATGTTCAAATGCTTAATCATTCGGTGAAAGTCGTGCTTAAGTCCCCATCAGGCAGGCGATTTATTTTCTGTTCCTGCGGTTAAACGTCAGGTATGGAGTAGAAATTCCAGACTCCTATCTTTAACAAATAATAAGATAAGAAAAATGTATGAATGTTAACAAATTTTCAAAAATGACGTAAAATTCAGTGTAGTCTATTTAATTACTCGCTAATAAGAGTTTAACTTAAAACCATGGGAATTTCATCTTTAAAAATGTTTTATTCCGAATAAACAAAAAGAAAAATATATTATACAATAGAATTCTGTTATCTAAAAAATATATATTACCAAAAAAAATTCATTTCAACTATATGATTTCATTTTCAAAACTTTTTTTTTGAAAATACAAAAGGACATTTCTGAAGAAATAAGCTGTGTATTGAATTACTGGCAAATAATGATTCAGAAAAATATAGGGTATATATATATATATATAATTTAATGTAGGTTAATCAATCTAAAAACAACAGGTTTTTTGGGGAGGGGTAATGATAGGAGCCATAATTCCGTTTCGAATATTCAAGATGCAACATTACAATCTAAAGCAAATACCATCATAATTCGAGAATTAAAATGTTTAATTGACAAACCGACACAGCAATCTAGAAGAGGGAAGCAATTTAATGCACTCAAAAATTGATATTTATTTAAAATTTGAAGCGATCTTAGTAATTTCAGCATTAGACTTAGAATATCAGGGATGTTGATATAGTTATTTATGTAAAATTGGAGCTGTTGACTATAGCTGAGATTAGTAAATTTAATGTTTCAAGAAAGGGAGTTTTAATTGTCAAATATTTTCAAACAATAAATTTGTGAATTGTGTCCATGATTTCATCAAAGTATATGGAAAAATATGCATTTCATATATATACGAAAGTGCGTCACTTATTCACAAAAAATAAAGTGGCTTAGGAACTATATTATACTGACTTCAAGTCCCCTCAAACGATTTCAATCAAAATATTCAATTACATGCTTACTTCTAATCAAACGATGTAATTTGGATATCATTTTGGGAATTTAGAGTACTAATTTAGAAAATCTGGAACACTTAATATAAAACGAGATGCCAGCTGCATTGGAATTGTAAAATTCAATTATTTACAGCATTTGGAACGAAAACTTTCTCTTTCAATTATATTGATGAAAAATTTTAATCAGGTCTTGGGCATAAATTTTCTTATTAGCCATAGGACTTATAGTAATAGTCAAATTATGGATACTCGTGGGAAGAAACGCATTTTTGAGGATGGTTTGATAACAGAAAATGTTTTTTAAAAAACTTATTATAAGGTTACATATCATTTTCGAGACACTTAAATCAAGAATTTTATAGACACAATTATAATGGATATTTGCATTGTAACTGTGTCTATAACTAAAAAAAAGCATAAGAATTACGTTAAAAGGTAAATACTCTTACTTGTGGCAGTTTATATTTAGTTGAGGATAATTAGAATCAATTACGGCAATGCTACAGCGTGCCATGGAATGCACCCCAACATTTAATTATTTAGCTGTTGTAATGCTTTAATTAATTAATTTTTTATTGCTAGAATACTTTTGCATGGTAACTTTATTTAGCTGGTCCCACAGAGCTTTGATTCGATTAAGGTCTGGGGGATTCCTAAACCAATACAAATGTGAAATTTAATTGCCCTGGTATCAGTTTCTGAATACAGTAATCAGGAAAAATTGCAGCAACATCCTGTCGCAATAAAATTCTTCATTATCTAGGAAAAGATAACTTGTGAAAGACCATTATTTAGGAATAAATGTTTCATTCGTGAATTTTTGTGCATTTATTCATTTTTTTACAATAATCACAAGAAACTGTTACACTTTATAAATGTTACATAATGTTAGATTTTATTGATTACTGTGTATTCAATAGTAGATACGATGCACTTTGCATGGGAATATTTTCATTTCCTTAAATATTTTATTCCATTGCTAAAAAATCACATAATTTTTCAATAGTCATTCCAAATTACACTGTCCTTTTAATCTGCAGCTCAATTAACATCAGATTAGTTTTTCAACTTTTGTTTCTAGTTTAGATATGCGTTTAATTTTCAAGAAATTGTGACATTTAAAACATATTCTTACAATCTAATTGAAATTTCGCATCGAATTCCGAAATTTCAATTTATATACTTCCTGATAACTTTTCAACACCATGTAGATTTAGATTTTTATTTATGTTATAATGATTTGTGAATAAATCTTTTCTTATCTTTACCAATTTTGTTTTCTATGATAAAATTTCCTTTCATTTCTCAAAAAATTTTCATTCCTGCAATTAATAAGATTTTCACTTATTTTCCATCTAATTTATTAGTACTAAAGTCTTGTTCATGAAATAGGGAAACAATCAAGAATCTTTTGGCTACCTATCTACTCTTTGCTTCGTTTATTTATTTTTGCGTTTTGACTAGTCACACTTTACAATAAAACGAAAAACAATGAACAACTTGAGAGTAATAATAAACCCTAAGAAAACTCGACCTCCTCTTATCTACACCACTTGCTGAATTCTTACTGATAATCAGATGCTCCCTTAATAGGAATCTAAATACTCATTCTCATAGCATTCACTCAAAAGAAGAAAGACTGGCTTTTACCTAAACCTTTTGAAAATGGAATGCTAATCAAATCTAATTTAGCACATTGCAATTATTGTTAAAATAATATATAACATTATAGCTCTCTACATGTACTTTTACAATAAACCTTCAAATTTTCATAATATATGTCCCTCGGAGGAGATTACTAAATTGATCATTGCTAAACAATAAAATGAGAAAGGATAGAATTAATTATATAAATAAATACAAAGGAAAATGCTAAAATTTATGGAGTGTCTTACGACATCAGGCATTATAGGAAAAAATGAGTATAAAATTGATTAAATATACTTATTTATTAATTTGATGATATCGCATTGATGCTAATTCAATCACTGAATGAAGAATATGTTAAGTTAAGCCCTTTCCAATTTTTACTAGGCACTTTATAAAAATTTCACCCCCAAAAGTTTCAATTGTTTCAATATGTTTCAAAGCTTACGATATGCATTTGAATAATGCTCACTCTATTTGGTAACAGAATATTTCCTAAAGTCAGAAATTCCACAATCTTATTATTCATGTAGTATTTTCTACTCATCTTAATATCTTACTTTGTGAATATATATATATATATATATATATATATATATATATATATATATATAAAGAAAATTATGATATTACTATATTCCTATATTCCCTCACATTTTAATTTATATCAAATTCAATTTCCTTTTTATTAACAAATTTTTGTGCAATTTTTTAAAAAAATGTTTCAATTTGTCTACAAATATCTGGTTTAACAATTTTCATGTCAGAAATCATAACAGAAAACAGGAAAAACAGCCGAATATCATCTTTAACAAAGAATTAAATTTTAAACAAAAATGAAGACCCATTATGTATTTTATTCACAAAGTAATGTCTAGAAATGTCTTGAAATCTTAATTAGAAAACTGTTATAAACATTTTAAAGTAATAATCAAAATGAAATTGAAGCCTAAAAAATACCATCACCGTGCATCTTTGATAACACAAACAATTTGCTAAAAAATACATTATATAATTACTTTTTAATTATTTAAAATTAGCTATTTAAAAGACAAATATGATTACACTTCAAAACATAGCATTTTTGTATAGTATAATTTTATATTTCATAATAAAGCTTCTTTAAATAAAATTTTAATTAAATGCACTATTAGGAACTTTTGCGTTCATTAGGAAGCAATTATAAATAATACAACAAATCAAAATAGCAAACTTATATAGCAATATAATTTTTTTGTTGTTGATTCATTGTCCTATGAATTGGTCAGAAAATTAAAGAAATTATAAATGTTACCATATTTTTCGAAATGTAAATTGCAAATGCTTTGAAGTATTTTTCAATCCATATTAAAAACATTAATTTTTTTTCTTACTTTGACGTATTGCCACATTAAAATTTTTATATATTTTCAAAACAGGAAAAATTTAAAACAGGAAAGCGTGTCTGGAAACTTCTAGAAATATCTCGAATCAGTTTAAGTTCATTAAATGAGAAAAATCAGAGAATTTTTAGTATTTACCATGATATTTGAATTTACACCAAATGCAATGGGTAAGAATTCCACTTCCAAACATTCCGCGGGCACTAAATATATAATTTGATCTGCCATTGAATTTTCCATGTCTCCGGATGCTATAATTAAAATTATATTTCGTAAAATTTAGAATAAATTACAGATCAATGATAAAAAACATGAAAAAATGAACCAATTAATTCTAAATTAATTCTAAATCAGATAAGTATATTCCTCAATTATTTTTTAATATATTTATTTATGAAAATACTTGTAATTGAAACATGCCTAGAAAACTAAATTGAGGATATTATAATAGTTTTCCTCACACAAAAATGTTTAATTTCTGTATATTTATCTTTTGTTTTTTGAATCTCTAATTATTATTAATATTATGTAGAATTTACGTTGATTTTTTTAAAGATTTTTTTCTGGTTTTTAAACATGGTAGAAATTTAATTGGTTTGGGGTAAATCCTTTCAAACGAATATGTTTATTAAATTATCCAGAAATCTGTTTTTTAACATATAAAATATACATTCAAATGTTTAATAGCAGAACAAATAGAATTGCAAAAGAGGCATAAGACATGACCTAATAAACTCAAATGCACAAACATAAATGATTCGAAAATGCTTGATAACATAATTTTAATATTTTATGAGAGAACCAAATAAAATTATCGTTTTTGTTTCAAAGAATTCAGCTAATGCAAGAAAAGACGAATTTGCAAATGCTTTATTTGCGAATATCTGAATTAATAACTTTTAATGAATTTCGATAATATATGCCATTAAATATTCATTTTGTATTTTTACTCCTAAATTTCATTCGGATTCATGGGATTTTAATTCCAGTAAAACATACCAATTACAGCATTTTTAAATACATTATCCAACTTATATTCAAAATCTATGGGAAGTTTAAACGAGTAATTAAATGATAGTTGATCAGTTATAAATGAAATTCTTCTAACATATTCTGATTTTAATAAAATTAGAATCATACAAAAAATAATCCATTTCAAACACAGTTTTGATTGAAAATTTACAGGAGTTGAGGATATAGAAAGAAATCCAAAATATTTCTAAAAAAAGGCATAGTGTTTATCTAAGAGTGTGCATTTCTTTTTGTGTGAAGATGCAAATATAACGTCAAACAAAATTGCAAAGAAATTATACCTTAAAACAAACCATCATTTAATATTTTATTTCCTTTTTATGATGATATTTCTCGACTATTAACATGCCAAGGAATTGAACACAATTTTGATGTGCTTTGTGTACTAAATGGTAGCCTTGTTTAAATCCATTAAAATACGCAAAAATTAATAATGAATAGTAAATAAATTACTTTATTTATTCCACATTTTGGAACAGTGTTTGAAAATTTCCTATTGTTAAGGTTTTTTTAAAAAAAGATTAAAATTACATAAATTTGTTGAAGAAATTTATTCTGACAAAATCTGTTTTAATATATTATATAAATGGTGGGATCTATATTAAATGATTTGTAAGTAATTTGATTAATTACAGTTATGTTAGCATAAAAATTGCAAAAATGATAATTATCATAATATAATGAAATACAATATAAATATAATGATTAATATAATGAAACATTATATTAAATTGAAAATCAATAATTCCAGAATGAGTTTTTTATGAAACATGCATGTTATTAATTACAATAATGTATCGTGATATATAAATGCTGAAAGGCATTTTCTATTATTAAATTCTAAAATATTATATATATAGTATTTTATATAGAATATTGCTAACTTTTCAAATAAAACAAATTGTTTTATGTATTTTAGGAAATATCGAAGTCAGATAATTTCGATAGTTATTTTATAATTATTATAAATTTTAAGTAAACAGCGAAAATTATATATAAGATAAATAATCTGAGTTTATTTATTTATATATTCTTCATTTCTGCTTCATTAGTAGCGAGTAGAAGGCAATGTTCTTTAAATTGCACATCTACGTGAGACGACTGATCAAGCCACGGCCATTACTTGAGAAACGCAGTCTGTCGTGCAGTTACAGCACCGTTTCTTCTTTCCATCTTGAAAGCATTTCTCCGAGCACACAAAAGCTTTATTCTCCACCCTTCACCAAGTAGGACAAACAAGAAAGCTACACTCTCGCTCTTTTGAGGCGAATTCACCTGGAAAGCTTTCACCGCTGATTTGTTCGGGATTTCTTATCTGGAGAAGATATTCGGTCCTATTTCTCCAACAATGCCTTCGCTCCGCTATTTCTTCGGATTTAAAAGACCCAGAGATGACTTGGCATGAAAAATAAAGTAGGGGAACAAAAATAAAATTTTCTTCTCATTTCTTTACTGCCGAGTAAATTACCTTGATATCGGCAGTTCCTTTATCCGATTTTTTACATTGGAGGAATTTTTCTCTCTCCCTAAGTAAAGTGCTCGCAGGAAGATGCAATACGATGCGATTCTTCTCAGTTATTATTGCTGGGAGATATTTCCGGAGAGCTCTTTCGGGATAAAATGAGATTCTTTTATGAGAACTCTTTGTAAAATTTAAATTCCACTTTATGTCATTTAGTGTGAATATATATTGCTACAAACTATGTTACATATTTATTCTCAAAAAATAGATTTTTAAGGCATTTTGTTTCATAATTCGGATGAAATCTAAAAACGCATTAAATAATAAGAAATATTTTATATTTGGTATATTTTATTATATACTATTATTAAATAACTACAATTTATCTTTTTCGAAATCCATATATCCTTTATTCCTTAGTAGCACACAAATATTGTAAAATCGTAATTTTGTTTAATATTGTGTAATAGTGTTTAATATCATATGATATCGCACAATATTGTACCATATTATACAACAGGATGTGCTTCTTGGGTTTAGGTTTTAAGGTTTTATTCTCGTTGGATTTTTAATATTTCATTAGAACTATTATATAAAAAAATGGGGATGAAAATGTGAATTTGATGCAATTTTTCTTGAAACCTTTGCAACAATTAATTAAAATAAGACGAAATGTCGGCGTAATTTGTGAAAACTTTCGTAAATATAATGACATAAAAATTAATTGTATATTTTTAAAAAATCAAAAGAATTATCTTTTGTTGTTATAAATTATTTTTTATCGAAGTTTATTTAATTTTAAAAAAATGTTTAAAGTATATTTTACTAAAATATTTTCGTTGTTGCTAATAATCCTTCAATTATGCTCAATTGTTCTATTAACATTTAAAATAAATTTTTTTTTAAATTTCGATTATTGATGTCAAGATAGGAAATTTCTGCTTATTTTTTCAGGTAAGGCCTGAATGGATGTTTAAAACACACTTTTAATAATACACTTTTGTTTAAAACACACTTTTAATAATTTTTAACATACTAATAATTACGTATAACATTTAATTGTAGAGTTAAACAATAATAAAAAAAAGGTTTTGAAAATTTTTGTATTACCGTTCTTTAAATTTGGTATATAGGTTTCTATTTGTAATAAATGTATTTATCTATTGGATCATAGAAGTATTCATTGAATTATCTTTACATAAATCATGAAATATAATCTGTAACACCCTGAAAAGCATCAAAGTTTACCTGCTTGCTTTGATATTTCTACATTTTTTTTACAAACGTATTTCATTTCAGAAAATGTTACGGATTAATTGAAGTGCTGTCACTTCGCCTTTAAAAAATATTTTCAAATTTTAGATGAAAAGACAAAAAAAATAGTTATTATAATGATTTCAAAGGTATTCCGATTTGCATTATTATCAAAATATGAAAAGCATTATTGCTGATGAAATATTTAAAATTATGTTAAGACG
>JAOUZG010035355.1:4314718-4327896 GCA_026289955.1 Argiope argentata | reverse complement strand
ATATATATATTCAATTTAAGAGAACGTTTAGAAATATAAATTCTAAAAGAATGAAACTTTCAAATTCAAAAATCAACAGTCATTACAGGTAGAAATAATTAAAAATGTGAATGTAAAAATTCATTCATCGAACCTTTAGAAATTATAATTATATATTTTTAATATACTTGGTTTTCTGTTAAAATTATTCATCCTTTCAAATGATCATACTTGTTTGATTGCAACAAAATTCAGAAATTCCTGATATCAAAACAATATTATTATAATATTCTTTTTTACTTTTACTGACATACGTCAGTTCTTTTTCGTAATAAAAGCCGCACAATTCCTCACTAAAATCAAGTTGAAATGTTTTCATGATATTCCTGAAAGCTATTTAGAATATTCCACATTCATTGTTAATATTTGTAAGTTAATGGGTCAAACTTACAACATGGCACTTTCTATGAAATGCTAATGTTTTATTAAATGGAATTAAATGACCCGCTGAGAAAAATCTCCTGCTGTAGAAATAAAAGTAAAATATGCTTCTTTCTTACATGAATGCGACGGTTTCCAACTGTCTGCATTTCCATGCATGTTAGTAACGATAGCACAGATGAAAAGTCAGAAAGACCATTAAGAATAAAATTATTTCTACACAGCAACATAAAGTTAATGTTTCTTTACTTTCCTTTTCTTTTTCTTGTGTTGTTGAATTTAGAATATTCTTTTATGAGAACAATGTTTATACCATCATTATTTTTATTAGAGTTTATCGTAAAATTTTCTGCTATTCCATGAATCATCTTTTTATTAAACTTGTTGAAATAAAACAGAATATATAAATATTTGTTTGCTTTCTAAGAGAAAAGGAAACTCATAAAAAATATTTGCACTGAAATGTGCACGATTCTCTTTAAAATAATTTTGAGTTATTATGATGGGATCTTTAGTACTTTTATAAGTTATGGCTCACAATTTTTTTGCAATTTTCCTTTACAATTTTCAAGTACAAAAAATATTCAGATGGAATAAAAATTTTGCTGAAAACTCTTTGTATATTCAACAAAAGACTTAAGTTTTGTATTCATGTATCTTCTTGACTAATCAAACTGATATAATGGTTTAAAAAACCTTTTACCTTTTTTTTCTTATCCTACTTTGTACATTTGCTTATTCTTACTACAGAAAGAACAATAGCAGAAACTTTGAGTTTAAGGGTGAATTAATAAAAGAAGAGAGTTTTTAATGGTTTGCTGAGACAATTACTTGAAAATCAGATTATGAAGCAGTTTTCTAAGCTTATCCTAAGCCCATGTTTTAAATGCTGGAGCATTAAGTTTATCATCATTGTTTCATATCAATTTTTTTTTCGTAATTCATCAATAATTACATTTGAATTCTCGAACAGAGCTTTCTGGTTGTGCTCTTACAATACATTATTTTTTACGAACATCGCATGCCCCAATAACAACATTTACAGTTTATATAATTTATAATTAAATATTATATTATGCAATCTATTTCCTAACGATTTAAAGAATGTCTCGTATCGATTTAATACAAGTCCTGAATGTCTTATGAAAGCCATATAGGATATTTTATTTTTTATTTTCTCTTTACTCTGACTTAATTTGTAGCTAAGCTCAATAGTTAAATTAATTTAATAATGATTTCAAAGTTTCTACAAATAAACAAACAGTCCCAGCAAAAACCAAATTAGTAAAAATATGTTAAAAATACTATTGTTGCATATTTACAAGATGACCGCATCCTTTCCTAGTAAATTTGTTGAACATTATTGCATTTTTTGGCAACAAAATTGCCAGCATTTGTTAATGTCACTTAGCAGTTACAGTGCCCCTGCAAATTAACTTTTGACTGCTTAAATAATAAAAATAATAATAAATTGACAAGCGTCATATTTCTGTGATATAAAGAACTATCAGAGGGTCTCAAAGAATCTTGTAGAAGATGCTGCTTTACTGAGTTACTCTGCAAAGGAATGAGAAAAGAAAAAAACGAAGATTTTCATATGCATTCCGGTCTTGTATCTGTTAGCTAAGATGTATACTTTAAAGCGTTAGAAAGGTCATAATAAAATCTAGTGTCTAATTATAAATTATAGGCCTGTAAATGACACAATTGCTTTAGAGAAACAGAATGGATTATTTTTCCCAAAGTAAGAAACAGAGGCAGATTAATAATAATTATTTGTATAAATCATTATTATAATTTACACATTCTCTCGTTTTTCATAATGTAAACAAATATTATATTTTATATTCAAAATGCATAAAAATATATTTCACAATGTAAACATATAAAAGTTACTATTTAAACCATTTGAAAATATAAATCCAGCGTAATATAATTAAGGAATATACAGTTTGTTTACAATGTTTATCTCGAATACATTACTTACATTAGAAATGAAAGCCATGTGTTTTCTCCCCCATTGTTAAAAAGCTCGGTAATTATATATATTACAAACAGTTAAACAATTTTTAAGAGTTTCGAACAACTCATTCAGTAATTATTATTTATTTATTTAAACATTGATTATTTACTTTTAGGGTAGTTCGACTTGTTATATTAACACATGCTGATTGACAGCAAAGCATAATTTACATCAATTATAATAAAATATTAATGCAGCCGGAAAATGTAAATGGTGGAAAAATAGGAAGATACACTGTTCTCCCTAATCAGCTTAATACTTATAAAACCTAGATTTTCTTGTTCATTTAGTTAATAATTTTTTTTGATTTAGCATCGGAAAACTTTTGTTTCTTATCAGCTCTCTTTTATTTATAAAATATATGTAATCTCTAGAGCACAAATCAAGTCTACATAATATAAATGAATAACTTTCATTGGACACAACTTCCAATTGATATCTCGAGTGTTACTTTTAATTTAACGGGTAATTTGTTGCATGGAATGCATTATGTTTCTACACTGGCCTCAAAAAGTTAAGGTAAAACATGTTCTTCGAAGCTCACCATAAATAAAATGGCAGTAACAATAAAATGCCTAGTTTTCATGAATGATAATAAAGAACTTTAAAACCATTTATGCAAAAACGATAGCTTCTACTTTTATTTAATAGAAAATAACGTATAATTATGAGTGGGAGAAAAATATGCAAATATTAAGCTTTTGTACTTTTGTGTAAGTTGTGTTGATTTTCAACTGTTGTTGGCAGTTTTGGTAACAAAAGTCAATAGAGTTTAGAAAATGTCTTAAAAAATCGTTTACCCGGTTCTTTAACGTGGCGAGCAGTTGGATGTAAATTGTCACAGGCTGATGCTACTAGAGGTCTCAATGTGTCCAGTAGTGTTGTTCAGCTGCTTTGAGATCAATACGGATCCGAATATTCTGTGTCTAAGACATGTTACAGGCCGGATAAAAGCTGCAAAACCTGTAGAAGACCGTTTTCTGGATCTTTTGGCTAGATGTGAAGGACCACTACTGTGCCGCAGCACGTTACAGAGCACTTTGTAACATCAGGAAGAAGAATCTCCGCTGCTACGGTGCGAAGCCGTCTTCACAATGCAGGTTTCTAAGCAAGATGACCAGTTGTGCGAGTTCCCCTCAACTGACGACAGAAAAGGAACCACTTATGCTTGACAAGAGGACCTTTTCCTGAACCCAGCCGCAATGGCTTCTGTGTTGATCACAGACGAGGCAATATTTACAATTGAGAGTGATTCAGGGAGTCTACTGATCTTGAGGGAACAGCGCAATAGATAACCTCAATCCAACGCTGTTGAAAGACACAGTTACAGAGATGCTGGAATCATGGTTTGGGTAGGGATCTCGCTTGGTGGTCACACTGACCTGCATGTGTTCCATGAATTATATCTGACTGGTCTGAGATATCGGGATGAGATCCTTGATCCATATGCCCGCCCATATGCTGGTGCTATTGGTTATGACTTCATTCTAATGGATGATACTGCACGACCTCACCGAACTCAGATTTTTGAGGTGTATCTTGAGGACCACAGTTTGGAACGAATGGAATGGCCAGCTTGGTCCCCAGACCTGAATCAGATAGAACAATTTTGGGACCATCTTGACAGACAGGTTGGGGCTTTAAATCTTTCTCCAAGATCTTTACATCAGCTGAAGAAAGGCTCAATCTGTGTCTGATCTTCGCTTCCTATTCCGGTGTCCGACAACATAATACATGGAAAAGCATGGAAAACCGATTCGACAAGCATGGAAAATCGATGGTGCCAATGCATTAAAATTAGGGATGGACACATTTTTTATTAGAACCCTTTTTTGTATTGTTTCTATGACATTTTACTCCATAACACTGTGATGTGCTGTTTTTTCTCCAAGAGCGGACTTTTCCGCAATGATTGTTTTTTTTGCTATAAATCGTTTTTGCAATACACTTATTCAAATTTCTATGACGCATTCAATAAAAAAAACTATTTAATTCACATCTCCATTTTTTTGGTTTCTGCTTTCATTCATTTGCAAATTAGACGCAAAAATCCGGTTGTACCTAAACATTTTGAGACCATTGTATTATGGCTAGAAAAAGTGTCATGTTATATGTTTGTTGAAGGTTAATATTAAAACTTCAAATATTTAAGGAGGGAATTTTAAGCAAAAATAATCGCATCTCAGAATTAACATAATAAAAAAACAAGAACAAAAGTTATTTTGAACTCAATAGTTCGTCTGATTTTGAATGAATATTGTCATTAACTGGATTGAAATAACAGGTGGATTCTATTCTGTAAGAAGAAGATTTCTTCTTGAATAAATTACTGTAGAGTGAGGGTATCTGAACAGAATTTTTCCCTTGAACAACTCCAGAGGATATTTTAGATGTCGAATCTCTAGGAGGGTGAGGTGAACTAAAAATAATGTGTTCTCGAGATACATTGAGTAAACTTGAAATGATATCTCATCTTATTTGGTCATTAATAAAACACTGCTCTTTCCTGCATTTTCTGCTACAGGGCACGAGTGATGCTGAAAAAAATCTGAGAAGCAATGGAAAGGGAATAGAAAAAACTACATAATTTTCCCACTTTTACTTCTGTTTTTCTCTTTGAGGTTTCAATTCACAAACATTTTGTTTTATCTGAACAAAGTTTCGGATTATTTTTATTTCTAATGTGAATAGAGACGGTTTATTATTGCAAAAAATGAATTTAATATTATGCTAGAATCCTTATTTTGGATCATTTTGAAAGATTCACGAAATTATTTCAGCAATTTCAGGAAACAATTCATGATTTTTATAAATCTAAATATCTTATGTAAATTATTATTTTTTCTTCCCAAACACAGAGATGGCTTCAATACCGAGTTGTGTTTTATAAATCCATTCCAGAACATGGTGTGATGATATTTTTGAGGTGATTGAGTAAAGTTGGTTCGACCAAACCCGCTACTGCAGATTATTTGCTAGGAAGTACATTCGTTTCATGTTTCTCTCTCTCTTTACATTTACTGTTATTTGGCCCTGAGAGAAAAATGTCTATTTCGAGCGAATTTGATCTAATGAACTTTTTTAAATTCTTTTTTCATATAATGGTTACTTATATTCTTCAATAGTCAAACCTTAAAATAAAACTTTCATTCGCTTAATCAAGAATAATGAAAATCTAATTTTTTGGGCACATATTTATTCACTTTATAACAACTGATATTGGAGACTAAAGTTTGTTACAATATTATTACTTAATATTAGTTACTAATTAATGTGAGATGAGAAATAGTATTAATAGCTAAAAATGTCTCCAACTCATAGTATACGTAAGTAAATCCTCAGAATATTAGAAATATTGCTTAATAAAATATAAATAATAATTTATAGTTTTTCTTTGCAGATTATCTAAAAAATATGTATAGAAACACAATGATATAAAAAATAATTCAACATGGTTTTATTTACTGAAATATAATGCATCCGAAGTAGAATTTTACTATGGGTCAAGTAACAGACCATCATTATTCTTCAGCTATATTTTGTAAATACAGTTATATTTCAGATGTTTTACTTGGGAATTTATTTCGGATTGAAATGCTGTATTAATAGTTTATTGTCTATTTGATAAATGTATTTGATAGTTTTAATTTTTATTCTTTTTTGAATAAATATTTTATTATTAACTTCTGATTATATTAATAATTTAATATAAAACAATATATTTAACCAAACAGATATATTAACTACAAAACATTTATCTCAGAATTAAATTTAATTTTAAAATATTAGTAATCAAAATAATTTTTGTTTAAGACATATTTTAATAGATTATTTGATTTTGGCATTCAATTAAATATGAAAGGAGTTTTTTTTTCGAAATTTCTATTCAAATAAATATTAACTTTTGTAAGAATATATACAATGTATAATTTATAATTTTAACATGGCCTTGAGACTCTTCAAAGGGAAAACATATTATTAATTCCTTTTGTTGCTAAAATTCTTTGTGAAATAAAGAAACGTTTTTTTTATATATATATTTTTATTCTAAATGTATCTTCCGATACTGAATCTGAAATTTTTCTGATAATGGCGTTAATTAAGAATTTCCCCAGTATTAGTAGAATAATATTAACTATCCTACTAATGTAATTTCTTTCCTTTTCAAAAAAATTGCATAAATTTGAAAGAATAGGTTTTATGAGAAAAAAGTTGAATAAATCGAAAATTCATATTAATTTTTAATTTAAATTAACATGATAGTATGGTAATTAATAATTACTATAATTTATAGATATAATACAAAATATTAAAAAAGCAAATTTTTTCATTATATCAATTGGTTTTTTATTCAACTCCAAAGATTGATTTTCCAGTAAATGAATATTTTGTAAAATGAAATCTCCTTTAAGATGAAATTGCGAATTAAATGAACGATTATTTCATTACACTAAATCGTTGTATACAATCGTTGGAGATAAAATGTTTTTACTAGATAAACATTTATATAACCATTTAATAAAATAAAAAAAATCTAGAAATCGTATAGAATAATTGAGAGGGGAAGATTGAAAGTAATTATTACATCACAAAGAAAATTAGACTCAGCAATTTGATCGAATTACCTCATGCTACTGAAGATCAGAGGAGAAGCAAACTCATATATCAGAAACAATTATCTAATGATTTGACAAGATGCAATGTGAACATCAAATTATGCATAAAATGAATTACGCACGAATGTACACAGTGAGCTCATTATAGCGAACCTATATTGCACGTGCTACAGATGGACATTGGTCATTTAGGCACATCCCTCATTATCTTAAAACTGGGAGCGAAATTTCCTCTTGCCAGCGGTCATTTCGTTAATGATATGCATACGATAGAATGGGAAGATTAAATTAGGAGAAAAAAATACTGTTGGAAAATGTATTTTTAAATTTGAAAACTATATGACAAATACTATATTAAATGAAAATAATAAATTTTAAAACATTTTAACGTTTAAATAATTTTATAATAATGCTATTCTTTTCAAATGTGTGTTTATAATAAAATATTATTATTTTAATTATATGAAGAAATCTTTCCATCTTAGATAAATTTTATTTAAAATACATTTTAGACTTCAATTTTTCCCCACCAATATTATAAGAAATTATAAAAACAGTTTCAAAAAATGAAAAAAAAGTAAAATTTACATCTTGTTTGCTATTGAAAACAAAAGGATGTAAAATTAGGAACTTCTTCTTCATGTCCATTCTCTATATTAAAAAGAAAATGCACATTTATTTCCTTTTTATAACTGACCAGCTTTTAACGGAGACTTCGTACGCTTAAACATTTTGATGCGTATATGTAAAAACTGAAGGTCCAACGCCAATTGAGAAAATCAGGCAAATGCATGAATTTTCTACACCAGTTGGAGTAACACAATAAGAAATTAGAAATTTATAATTTCCTTTATACTGTTTTATTTTAATTCAGAAGTAATTTGAATGAAGACGATACATTGATTGATTTACAATTTTTAATTTTAAATGAATTAAAATTTAAAAAAAATTATAGAATTATTTTCAGTATAGAAAACTTGTTAAGCCTAATCTCATTAACGTGGGTAAAACTGGTCTTACTCATTTGGAGGTATGAGAATAAAAAATTTTGGCGGGAAAATTATTTTTTAATAAATAAAAAAATTTACCCCTCTATTAACCGGTATAAATAGGATTCTATGTCCTATTCTAGACTATAATCTATCTTTATGCTAAATTTCATCCAATTTCGTTGAACTGATCTGGCGTGACACCACTCATTCATCCAAACTTTCACATTCATAATAGTAGTTTAAATATATTTTAAACGTAGTTTTTTTTAAATATTTATTTTTATTTTCTGCACTCTCAGTTCTCTCTACAAAATTCCTTGAAATTAAATTGGACACCATTTTAAGGTTCGTTTTCTGATTTGAAATGAGAAAATATCCTGTATGATAGTAAGTTTTATGTCAATGTGGTAATTGTCTACAAACATTTCGTAAATCTGATATCGCGTTTTGTGTTCTAATTTTTAATATATAATTAAATTAACTATGTAGAAGAAATGATCCAACGTTTAAATGTACATCACCATAAACCGACAAAGAGCTTTGTCTGTGACTGAAAGTGTCCAAATTCCCGATAATGTGATTTTATTTAACATTTAAAATTTAAGAGACTGAATACGTTTTGATGATGGGCTCACCTGCTCTGTCAGTTGAATAATAGCAGAAGATCGGGACTGGAGACCACAGTCGGAAATTGAATATTTAGATATCTAACAATTTTCAGGTTACTGGAAATATTGTCAGGGATTTACTGTCATGGCTATTGTAACTCAGATGTTAGGGCATTAAGATAAAAGTAACTTAGTATAAATTTCAAAATACATATTGTCAAATCAGAGATGAATTCCTAGTTTGTGCGGCGAATCATTCATTGGTATTCATATCATAGTTATCAGGGCTACATTGAGAATGATAACTGTTTTCTCAAACCCTTCAAGACTTTCTCAAAGATGGCTTGTACCTTCAACATCCTCTGAGTGTATTTAAAATGGAAGATAAAATTCTATATTAAGGCTATATCTCAGCTTAAGTAGTCTTTATAGATCACCGAATTTATGCGAGTCTCTGTTTGGCACCACATTTTAGAATGCAATCTAAACTGTAAAATAAAGTAACAGTAGCTAAACAATGAAAGATTTTTCACATTTGTTTTTCAGAAATGGCTCATAAATTGGCAAAGTTTATAAAACAAAATAATAGTCAATTTTAACGAAAGAAATTGATTGAAATTATTTCAGTGTACAATGTCTGCAGCTCAATAAATAAGTAGTGGACTGTAGATCTTTAAAAAGTTTATTGTAAAACTAAAAAAAATGCTAATTAAATTATTAAAATATTATAATAGTTTCACACTCTTGATTAACAGGAGATAAATGTAAACAGTAATAAATCTGAGTATTTCATCTACTACTTAATAGAGGAGCAACTACCTCTGAGTCATGCCCAGCTCGCAAGAGAACTCAGTCTGAACTGATGGGTTTCCCTTTTTTCTAATACAGGAGGCTATCAAGTGAACGTAAACACATAGAAGAACATTTTATGCATAGAAAGGGATGATTGTTTATGAACACATTAAGATACCTGAGATACATCAAATAACGCCGGCTTTCTGGCACAGAGGTAGTGCGTCTTCCTCGTGTTCTGGGAGTCCCGGGTTCAAGTCGTGCGTGGTTCTTCTTCTGTTTGCTATCTGTGAGGTGTGTGACTGTGCCCACTGTAAAAAGAGGCTGTGCAAGCAAATGTGGTGAGTGTGGGGCTGAGTCGTACTCTTGGCACTATTTGGCTTTCTCTAAAACAGGAAACATTCTTTTCGGATTAAATCGGCTGCTGTATCGGCAGGGGGCTTGTACATGGCAAGTGCCATAAGTAAAAACAACAACATCAAATAATAACGAAAGAAACGATGATGTTTTTATACACATTACATTCAAAATATCAAAAGTTATTCTAAATAATCACAGCTAATATTCTCCTCAATAAAAGTTCGGAATTGTCTAGATTTAACTGTTGACAATTATATGCCACCTTCAGCACAAATGATTAACAAATGCAATTATTGTACTTTTGAGAAAAGCCAACCTGTCTCCTGAAACTGCTCTGGTAAACAATTAAACGCCAACTGAAGATATAAAATTTATGAGTTGGAAGTCTCGGAGATTATATATCAGAGATTTAATTATAACATTTGATTTATATGAAGTTATGCCCAAACTTTTAAGTGGATTTAAAAATTATATGTTGATCGCACTTGTAATACAATTGAATTATGCAAATTCATATACAGCAATCTACAACCTTATTCAATAACATTATTTAACCCAATGGCATTATATTAATCATTAACTTTATTGCAGCTTTGACTCAATTTTATTTTCAAATTAATTCAAACTATTTTAATCTATCAAATATATATTTATCAATAATAAAACACAAACTAATTGTCTATGATTATATGACATTTCGAAATAAACTTACTTTTGCACAAGTGGGTGAAAAAGCAAAATTGGAGTACGAGTGAATCATTTTCAAAAAAAGATAAAAGAGTAAAATATAAGTACTTTTTGACAAAAAAGAATATTTTCATGGTGTCGATATACTCATATTCTCGAAGGATAATATTTTCTCTATTCAACAGCAATGCTTTTTGTCACAGTGCATACGAGCCTGTGTATGGTTTCGTAAAAAAGCAAAAAAAAAAAAATAATAAAACTTTTTCTACTTTTGATATGTCATTAAAAACTAAATAAAGCTATTTCCACACTGAAGCATTTTTCTCAAAGCTTTATTGATTCATGAAGTTAAGTGTTAACTTTGTTTTCTCATTCAGCACCTATAGCTTATTAGTAGAATATTACTGTCTACTATTTCGTATGTATTGGTGGAATAGTTTCGTTTTATTGTATCATCTCATTTATTTAAAATTAATATATAGTAATGACGTAAGAAAGGGAAGAATATGAAGTCCAATTTGATATTTCTCTCACGTTTAATCTAAATTTTAATTTTTATCAATATTTTGAAATCATGATGTTCAACTTGAAATCAAGTTTTTTCTTCAGTTCATCATCTTTTGGGCATTGCAGTAGTTCCATTCTTTTAGCAATGTTTATTTTTTTTAAAAAAATTGATCCGGTTTTAGTGTCTATACTCTATTGTTACGAATCATTTTAATACCTATATAAATTCTTTCAAGATATTTTTTTATTAAAAAAATATTTGGAACTTCTAATTCAATTTACCCAAGATGATGATATTTCTATATGTACTAGAATTAATGATACAAGACAATGGAAATGGTTTTCTAACAATACATTTGATTAAAATTCACAAAAGAAATAAAATCCATTTAATATGTGATTACTTAAAAGCTAGTTTTGGTTTTCATCTTTTTATTTCCGAATGCCATTACTAAGAATAAATATGAAATCTCTAAACTGGATCTTCTGAAGTAAATTCATATAAAATGCTCTTTTTCCTTTTTTGCGAGATTTCTTCTTTGAAAAAAAACTTTACGACCCCCTATGTTCAGTATTTTTTATTCTACATTTTCTACGGTTTTTAAAAATTTCCATTTCAATTCTTTAGAATCAAGTGATCTACCCAGATACATCTAATATTTTTATTTCAGTATCTGTTCAAGAGATTTCTTATTAAGGTATATTTCTGCTTGCTAGACGCAATAAGAGAAAAGTCCTCTCAAAGGTTTTATCTAGAAGATATTTTTTAAATGTTTAAGAGTGTCTTAGAAAGAAACTGAAATCACTTAGAACTGCTTTCATATTTCTGTAATTCAATTCCCTTAAATATTTCAATTTCTTGATGAAAAATTCCTTATAGTAAATACCTGAAATACATCCTATTATGTTTACATTTTATTTATTTTAAACTCATTTTGCCAAAATAAGATAATTTGTTTTACTTTAATAGAATATAAAATTATTTGAAATTTTAAAACATGATTTTAATTTGTTATATATGTTATTCTTGACAACTTCTTATTTTCTTATATTCTCACTCTAAATTCTAACAGCTTAGGCTTTCTTTAATTTTTAAATCATGACATGGCTGAAATTTCAAATATAAATTTAATTTGGTGAGGGATAATTGTTATTAGACAGAGAGAGAAACCTTAAGAAGTTTCACCTTTTTCATTGAACATGTTTTCAATAAGTGAAATTAAACTTTGAAGTTACGTAGATGATTTTGCAGAGAAAGTGTAAAGTAAGTTTCTTATAGAAAAAAAATTAATCTTTAGTTAAAGATATCAATAGAAAAGGAGTGAAGTTTAATAACAATATGTTATAAATATCAAACTATATTTTATGATAAAAAGAAAAAGGAATGCTGCAACAGAAACTATGCCAATAGTTGAATGAAAAGTGATTTATGTATTTATGAATTTTGGTTTCTGAAGAAAGTAGTCAATAGGGCTTTGATGCATTAAAGCAATATATAGCGTAAGAGCATTAATTGGAAGATAAAATACTGAAATTTATCCAATAAATTTCAGTGTTCAAATAATGATAGTAAACATGAGTAATAGATAGCTCTTTTTGAAATTCTTTTTTACAGATGCTGCATTTCATATTATTCCAAGAATAGAAAAATCATGGTAAATTATTTCTAGTATTTCTTGAGGTTGAAACTTTGGACCCAAATGTGGCAGCTAAGACACAGTTCTTAAACACATAAAGGAAGGTTGCTTAATCTTAGAGAAAATGACTGAATTTTTCTTTAATGTTATTCCTTGAGATGCCAGCTTTAGGGATGGAACAAAGCAAATTTAAATTATTTCTATGTATGTAACACTCTTCAGTGTTTTAAAAGTATAAAACTCCAATTTTAAACAATTTGAAGAAAACTTTTTTTTTGCGTTTACATTGCCAATAAAATGTTTCTTTCTGTTAAATAATTTTTATTGAATTAAGCATATTACTCAATTCTAAGAAAATTTCATCAACATTATATAAATTCACTTTATTTTCCCCTTCTATTAACAAAAAAGAAGATATATTATTATTCAAAACTCATATTAATACAAATATTGGACGCATATTAAATTATTAAATTTAATATACATGTGTAATTGCCTAGGTTAAAATTGGTTAATCTTTCTCTCTCTCTCTCTCT
>JAOUZG010035355.1:4291650-4314318 GCA_026289955.1 Argiope argentata | reverse complement strand
TTTTTTTTTCTAATTTTCTTTATTCTGTATTATTTTAATTCGAAAGTACTTCAAAATGAATCATGATGTATGATTAGTTAACAACGTTTCATTTAAATGCATCAAACATAAAGAAAATAAACAGAATCGTTTGAAAAAATCTGCCGAAAACATGTTAAGCCTAATCGTATTAGCGCAGGGATAAATCAAACTGAATTTGTTACTTATTTGGTGATGGGGAAATGAAGATTTTTGGCGAGAAAGTTGGTTTTTAATTAATTAATCAAAATTATGAACTGTTATTTGAAAAAAAAAACTGTATTAACATCAAACGTCATCCAGTACAAGTTTTAAAAAGTGTATTTGAACTGGAGTGGATGAATAAAAATTATTTTATTAACGATTGAAAATTTGAATAATGTATATTAACATGTATATAGAGAGTGTGAGCTAATAATAGGAATTGAATGAATGATAGAACTATTGGGTGGGAGAACGAATACATTTATAGAAAATGAAACGACATTGGGCGGAGATGCATAAAAAGAATCTTTACTGCGCAGCCTTTAAGAACTGCAAAATGTGCATGCTAAAAACAGTTGTGATGTCCCGTTTATTTTTTATAATTGGAAAATAGCGAAAATGTGATCATAATTCCTTCATTTAGTTACTTAACAAGTTAGTCACTCACGATTCAAACAAAGTTTTGAATGAAGTAAATCGTAAAGAAAAATTTAGATTCTAAATATTAAATTTAAGAATCTGGAATCATTTAATTTTAGATTCTCTGAACTTCTAAATAAAAGTCATAAAAATATTAAATTAAATATATTAATTGAATTTAATGTGTTTTTGAATGATTATAGCTAAGGACCTAACTACTAGAGGATTGAGCGTGGACACTTACTTTAAATGTATATATTGCATTGCAAAGAGACAACAAATAGAATCTCTTACTATCCAAGCCTTAAGGAATGTGTTGCTCTATAAACCATATATCCCATTGTCTATTTGCCATACGTCTCATTATGTAGGCACTCAATTGAATTTATATTGGTCAATACAGAGATGAATTTTGAGCTGAAATTTATGTATTGTTAAACTTTGTAAAAATAAATAAGAAAGGAGAGAGAACATATTCTGTGCGGAAAACTGATAATGTGGAAACAAATAATGTTCAGTTTTTATTATATCAATAAATTTCTAGATTTATCATAATTTTTCAGCAAAAAATTGCAACTACATTTTCAAAATAATTTCTCTGGTCATCACATTAATATCATACCTCTTGAACCCTTTTGTATTTCAATAGAAAGCAATTTGGATAATCAAACAACATTTAATCGATCGTCCATTCCAAATCGGAGCGTAAGGAAACCCGGCACTCGGCAACAACACAGCACTTTAATCTTCTGCATTTCCCCAGAAGCAGTCAGACAAAGGAAGTTGTTAGGAAATAATCTGCTTCTGAAACGATGCGGGCTTGCCGAAGCAATCTTGGGCCTACATCCTCCCTAGAGATGAAGTGTCTTTTCGTGACTTTTCTGCTGCCGCATTCGATGCCTGCAATTCAGGTCTCAGGAGGCTGTGGTTCACAATCCTTTCTAATATCGCTCACTCCCATTGTTGCCGTAATAACGAGATGGATTATTGATGAAGTAAACTCGTTTCACACAGAGTGGTTTTAAGTCCCCCGAATAAGATTCCTCTTTGGTTTTGACATGAATTTTTAATGATTTGAATGTGTGGCAGCAATTCTAATCAACTTTCCACAAAGAGCACCGACTCACTTTTCATAATTTCCACAAAGAGTGCAAGATACTTGAATATGTCATCGTTGTGAATTCGAAACAAATTGTGAAAAGTGTTAGCAAATGAGTATCTGTAACAATTTCAGATTGTCAAAGAGATTTAGTGTGGAACACTTTGGCATCTTAATGAGAACATTTGAATGGGAAATGTTAGTTGAGATTATCGAAAAGTTTGAATCAACAGAATTCAAAATTTAAATAAGAAGACAGCTTCGACTTTGGAGTTTCAGACAATCATAAATTTTCTATTCTTACTTAATGGCTTTGGCTGTACTCTGACAAATATTTAATGATTGAAGTTTAAACATGGAAAAGGAAACTATTGTTTAAAATTTATCCATTTTAGCACTGTACTTTGCTATTTTTTTACTAATATGGCTACAATTTCTCAAAATATCATTTAAACAAAATTTAAAATACGGCAATGAACAAACAAATGTAAGATATGTTTACTTTTTAACATTTTTGAAACAAAAGTAAAGTGCATCATCAGCAGGAATAGTAAAAGTTCTGGCTATGAAATGAATATTAAAACATATCTGCAGAAACATTTATCAGAAGGATTTTTAATTTTGCTATAACAAATATTTCCATTTTTATTTTATTTTGAGATTGAAAAGTTTTTGTATGTAAAATATCATACGGTTTCAATACTACTCCGATGCATCAACAAAAACGAAACCGATTACATCATAATTATATCATAAGATTAGTTATTTTTGCTATTTCTATTAAATTTTCAAATACAATTAGGCATTCATTAGAACGATTATAATGATTGTTATAATTGATTTCAAGTATATTTAATTTTTAGCATATGCAGAAATGAATTTGTTGTAAGCATTCACAGAATATTAGAAACTTTGAAGTTCTTTTGTAGTTGTGAGTGGTTTCAATTTTTTGCGCTTTCTATTTTGCCGTATTAGGATCAACTTTACATAGATCAGTTTAATAGGGCATGAGATTAACATCTTCTTTAAAATAAATATTATGATCATGTATAATTTATTAGGGAAGTGAGTGCATTTGGATCTTTTTCTAGTCAAATCTAGACTAATTAACACTATGTTTCTGGGACGACTTCTTGTGTGCCGCCACTACTGAACGTAGCAGAATCGACAGGATTCATTGTTTATTCTATTTATTTCTGGGGTGACTAGAAGTCACTTGGATGAAACCGTCAATTCCTATTTAGTGGAAACAGCGGCAATATCTTGTTCCACGGGAAATCAACTTCAACGCAAATGGGCTGGTTTAATAAAATACGTTACAATAGCAATTCTGAAACTTGCAGCGAGCTTCTATTTTTTTTAATACAGAGATTTTTACTGTGACTTTTCTATTTTAAATAATTTATATGAAATTGAAATGTTTATTTTTTTTACTTAAAAGATTATACATTTAAAAGCACTTTTAGAAGTATTTTTTTAAATAAGTAATTTACACATAAAGCCTACTGTCAAGCTATGGTTTGGACCATTAGCGATCTTTTTCAAATTAATTTTCTTTATTTTGGCATTAACGGAATGTCCGTATTTTTCTGTGTTTATCAATCTGTATCATAGCTAAATTACCAGATGCCTAAATCAAACTTATAACAAGCAGCTGCAAAAGTGTACCAACAGTTAAATACAAGTAAAAGGAAATTTTGTTTACAACAAAGTTGCGCTTTTATTTTGTTTTGAGCAATATAATTTAGGATAAAACTTTTAATCAATTTCAAGGTTTAAATGCTCTTTAAATATATGTTTAGATGTCATAGATTTCATGTTTTATCGAAAATTATGGTATTATGTTGATAATTGCTTCTGTAATTTTATCCTATTTGTTATCCAATAAAGAATAATACAGTTTCTCTTCTTTAGTTTTTATTTTTGACCTAATTAGTTGCCTTTTTCTATATAAAATTCAAAGTAATCAGTGGTAGGAATGAAAATTACAATCTATGGATATCCATATGGATATTCTTGAACCACACCTTATATAAATATGCATTAAAATACAAAGTTCAGAAAAACAAGAATACATTTTATGATATCTATATTGAGATTTAATATTTGTTCCTAAGATAAAATTGAAAGTGAATACTGTGTCCTTATGGTAAAGTATGCTGTTTTTTTAAAAATAGCAATAAAAATAGCATTGCAATGAATGAATTCATGAATTCATCATAAGAGATAAGAATTAAAAATCTGAAAATATAAACCCCTTCATTTATAAAAATATATCTACTTTTATTATGCCTATAATTTTAATTGAAGAACATCCAAAACTGAAAAGTTGGACAAAATAACTCAAATTTCTTCAAAATGTTGATGAAAAATATTCAAAGAATTAAAAATTCCTAAAATAAGTAATCAGCTTTGTATCCACGCATATTAAAGATATGAAACTATTTAAGTAAGATATATGTTTCTATATAGGAAAAAAATCTCATTTTTCTAATAAAAATTTGCAATTTAAGAAAAGGGAAAATATCGATTCTACTTTTAGTAATCTTATGAAAGGCTTTTAAAAAAAACTTATGGATTATCGTAACTAAAAAAATTAACCAAGAAATTATTATTTATCGTGTTTCTTTTATTGTCCCAGATGCCCCTTTTTTATATTATTTCTCAAATATTTTGTAGTGATTTTGTGAGTTTAAAAAGTTTATTAATGACAAGCGGACCTTTTTTTTCAAGGACTGCATTTCGATATCCTTCTTTTTACTTAAAATATTGCTTTTAAATTTTCCCCAGAGTTTAGTTTTTTTCCTTTCAAAGCTAAAAATAATGAATCAATAATTATTAAAAACAAGTTTCTTCTTTTGAAAGTTGCAATCATTTTATATAAATCTTATGCTAAAATGTTTTTTTTTTTCATTTTAAAATCATTTTTAAGTCTAAAATATATATTCCTAAAATTTTTCCAATTTTTTTCTTATTTAGCTCATTTACTTAATTATTTTTTTATTATTAGCTCATTTACTTAAAAAACAATTTTTTTAATTTCATTATTCAAAATATTTTTATTTTATATCGGCTAATATAGACAAGCTGCTTCATTAGGAAAACTTTTTTTATATTTAATTTCATATAAACGCAAAAAATTAACTAGAATAATTTGACATTCGTGGTTCTCTTAACATTACTTTTTTTGTATCAAACAATGATAGATATTTTAGCAAAGTTGTTTCTGTATCCTTAACTATTTTCCTCTTTTTTTTAAATGATTCTCTCAACAAATTAATTTACATAACATTACATTTGCAATACAAGATTAATTATTATCAAGATTTATTATTTAAATGCACTCTGATTTTCATGCCACTGTAACTTCATTTTCTTATTCCTCACATAAAATGCATGAATCATTCCAATATTGAAACAGTGTAGCATATTTTAATTGTAATAAATGAACAAGAAAAATTAAATTTTGAAAGGATTTGAACTCAAATTTAAAAAAAATACCTAGTACAATCTTTCAAAATATAGAATATGATACCGATTATATTAAAAATCTTCGATTACATATTTCTCAAAATAATCCATAAAATACTGAGAATTAAAAAAATCAGCATGGCATTAGCAAAGAGTATGGAAAAAAAGAGAGAACACTCCATTCTTTAACTATAAAAAATAAAAGAGTGAGTACTTATTTGTGGAAGCTTTGAAGTCTATTTATATTTCAGTATAATAGTAAAATGTTAATGTTTACCAAGTCTAATAATTATGATGAATTTCAAATTGCCATCAGCAGCTCATGCAAGGAAAAGTATAGAAGGATGTTCCCTACTTTAGTACGAGGTATGGGGAAAAAAAGAGACATAATTTTATCCTCGATGGCTGAAAGAAATCTGTTTTCTCCAATTGCAATCTTTTCCTTTATTTTAAAATTTTATTTTCCATTTATTAGTAGTTCATATATTCTCGTCTTCTTCAAATATGTGATTTAGCTTTTTAATTTAATAGTTTTTAACATTTTGACTTTTGATTTTTCTTCCACACATTCTAGGTATATTTAACTTTATTTCTAACGAGATTTATGACGTAGTTTATCTCTTACAGCCGTTAAATCCAAACTAAATCAAATAAGCGAGAATCCTATATTTTTCTGAAGACTTCCGATTTCCATATTGATGGTGCGTCTCAATATGAAAAAAAAATTTATGAAAGCAGTTCAGTATAAGAATGCTAAAGCTATAAACCAAAAATATTGGATATATTTTTAGTTTTCTGTAAAATCGTTTTTCCAACACTTCATTTAAATTGAAAAAAAATCTTTTTGAAAATTTATATTCTGGAAAAATTTTCAACAGAAATTTCAAATTGGCTTCAATTTTGTTTTGAACTTATTGAATATAAATTATTTTAATAAATTTGTAGGGGGAGTATTTCAATTTAATATTTAAACTTGTTTAAAGAAGTTGATAACAAGCTGATAAGTGTCCTATTTAATAATTTACAAATATTTGTAACATGAAAATTGTCAAAACGTATTCATATTTATTCACCTGCATAGGAAAAATATCTTTGAATTTTTAATTACTATACACTATATACATACATATTACATACTTACAAAATTAATACAAAAAATTTCAAATAATGGTAATTAAGGAAAAAATTAATTAATCTTTCATCGAATGCATGTCATATTTCTATTTCAATAGGAAGTTTGAAAAACTCATCTTCTTAGGAATTATGGGAAAATATACTCTAAATAAAAAATAAAACTTATCATGAAATCATAAAGACAAATAGTTCATCTACTTAAAAAAAACTGATACAAAAATCCATATTATAATGGAAAACAATGCACACATAATACAAGTTATAATCAAGTGATTTTAATAGATTCAGAGCTAGGTTCAAATTGTGTGCAGCATGAAATCCGCAAGGGTACTCTCAACGAACCTATTATAATAGGCTATTAAATATAGTCTATTATACACGTGCTACAAATGGACATCAGTTATTTAGGCATGACTCTCATTATCTTAATATTGATTAAACAGTTTATCAGTGGTCATTTGGATGATTATATGTCCTTCATTCAAAATCAACTTTGTATAATTAAAGTATTAATAAAATATTTTAAAACTGAATGTTTCAAGTTTGGGAATTAAAGATAGAAACAACTGCCCTTTAAACTTAAAGAGATGTGATCTTTAATAGTAAATCAAATAAAGTAATAGATAGTTTAAGTAAATGTCCATTATAATTCTCTAATTTTCACAAATGAATTTGTATGCACCAGAAAATTTTTAGAATGAAGATAAATTGAAATAATTATTTTTTAATCATTGCGCCTTTGATTTGATAATTTAAATAATTTCTACATTTATAAATAATTTCTACATAATAAAACTTTAGAATATACTTCATGCTTTTCGTCTTGAACTTGATCATTCAATATTTAAAAATGTAATCGTTTTTTAGAAGGGCCATTTAAGATATTATCTGAGATTTTTTTAAATAACAATAAAAGCTGTGCATTGATTTTTAAAACTCTTTTCTGAAAATTTTATTAAAATATATAAGTAAAGGTTTATAAAATTTAAACATCTTCATGATCTTAGTAATAAAAACGAATCCATTATTTCATGTCTTAATATTCTAATACTTTAATGCATCTTAAGAATTCTTATAATTGAAAACTAATCTCCATTTACAAAAGAAAGAAAATGATACAGTATTAAGATATTTTTATGTAAAAAAATGCCTTAAATTATTTTTAAAAAAAAACAGCTTTCTTTCCCCCATTAATTCGTTTTTTTTTTGTTTTTTTTTTCTCTTATGTATAAAAAAATAAAATATTCCGTATTCTTTCTAAGAAATATATCATTAAAATCACCTTGAAAATTTCTTAATGATATTTTTAAACATTATAGGGCAAACATCAAATGTATTAAAACTTGAAATTTAATCGACTGTGATACAATATGACGCTTTCTATTTTCTAGGTAACAAACTGAATTAAATGATGTCCAACAAAAGCCCCAAAGAAGCAAGATGTAAAGGGTTTTCTTACATGAATTCAATGGCTTGCTACTGTCTGCATTCCCCACGCATCCCATTAAAGTTAGTATGTGAAAAGTCAGAAAGACCATTAAAATAAAATTATTTCTGAAGAGCCTCATCATGGTACAGTTTATTTTAATTTCCATTGGTGTCCAAATTCATTTCTAAAATGAACGTCTCAATTTATTTTTGCTTTATTAAGACTGTCTTCTTTTAAATATTTTTTACTAGATTACAGTAGCAGAATTTTTATTTTATTGTTTTTCTGTCCTTTATTTTCTCTTAAAACTTGTATAGGTGAGTTATACTAGTATTATTCTGTGAAAATACTAGTATAACCATGTTATTTGGTTATACTAGAATTTTTCACAGAAGAATGAAATATCATCGAAAGTGATGTGTTGGTGTTGTAAATTCTTTTGTACAAATACTTTTTTTCATTTTAACTATAATGTTTTAAAATTCATAATTTTTAGTAATTTAGGTTTGTAGTGTTATATTATTTCAACTTTTTAATCAAAACTCATTTAACGAAATTGAGATTGTACTTATCTGTTTATTATTGCAAGTTCCAAATGGCTTTCACCAAAAGCAATAAGAACTTCTTTATTCTAAATTTCTCACTCAGTTTTTTTTTTTTTTGCTTTTATTTCGTATGTTACTCTCATCTGCTATTACTTGGCTTAGTACAATAACTGATATTTAAAAAAAAGAATTTTTGAAATTATCGGTTAGTTTTTCAAAACATGAGCAACTGCCTGTTTCTTATGGCAACAATTTGACATTCCAAATGATGATGTTCATTAGGCCTTAGGCGATTAAAAAAAGAATTATGTGATATCGCTAAATCAAATGTATTTTTTAAACGAAATATTACCTAATACATGAAATTCTCAACATTATATTTTAATTTTATATTGCAATCATATTCTTTTTTTTTTTTCATTTTTATGACAGCAATAATTCGGATTTTTTTCAGATATTCTATAACAACTTTTAAATGTTTCTAGCTTAATGTCAGCAACAACTTGAAATAAAAATACAATAAAACAATTGTTTGAAGATCTTCAAAATTGATTTCAGAATAAATTCATAAATTCTGAAAAATATCAGAAGAATGTTTCACTTTTTGAAGCATTATTTTTCTGAAAATGTGCACGAATAAATTTTTATTTCTAATAAAATTAAAATTTATATTCGTAGAGTGAAATAATTATTATTATTAGTTGCTACCATCACTGAATTATGATAGTTTTTTTTTCCTAAAATTGGAATTACCTCCTCCATTACGCTTTTATGACACATGACACATCGAACATGTGATAGATTTCTCGCTTGAATGCGATATTAGTTAAACATTTTTGATCTATTTGATTGCAAGGTAATCTTTTTGTTTAAACAAATTTCCAAATTATTTGTATACGCTATGGCTATTTTCATTTTTGAAGGTAAATATTTATTTTTTCTTAAATATAATATATGAAAATCAGCATGATTTATTTAAATCTCTATAAGAAAATTGAGGAAAAATGATGTTTCCTTCACTCTAAATTATACATATATACTTTCTTTTCTTGCAAAATAACCGAGGTGATTTTTTATAACACCTGCAAAGTGATTGCCACAATAATTATATTCTTGCAACATTCATTTTGCTTTATATGTAACAATTTCAGTAGCTCGGTAAAAGCTATCAAGATATCACAAAATTAAATACATTCCCGTTAAATTCCAAAAGTTAGAGTTTTAGAATTTTATACCTTTTTAATGTACACTAACATTCGTAACATTAATATTGTTTAAGTGATTGAAAAATATAATTTTCTAAACCTATAAATAAGAGCTTCTTTCCTTTCCTTCACTGCAATATGCTACTTATGTGAAACACAAGAATCGTATTTTGACATTTTGCATGTACTTGCTTTCAAAGATGTCAGCTTTTTAACCCCTTGAAATATTTATGCTTTTTTAAATGTTGATTTTTTTTCCATCCAGGTTTCTTATTTGTATTTATTTTCTTTCATCCTTATTTTTGCTTGGTAATATTTCTTCCTTCAAAAAAATCTTTGTGAAATTTCAAATCACTCTTTATAAGCTTAAACTCAGAGAAAATAATGTTTGTTTTTCAAATGTCCGAAGGTGATTCTAGCATTTTAAGGAATGAAAGAGCCGATTTTTTTGCAAAACCAGCTACAAAGCTAAACATCATTGGTGGTCTGAGCGTCCCAAAATCTCACTTTCATAATGCGAGTCATAAAAATACAATTCTCTTATGGAAAAACCTATACCAACATTATCAACTGCCTCTTTAACTAAATTGTTTTTCCCCACATTATCTCAAAGGTTAAAGAAGCATTTCTTCAGTGGTTTTCACTTAACAAAATTCTTCATAGACCACTGTAATTTGAATTGCTGTCTCAAGAGATTTGGATAATCGAACACTGATCTGTGCTTTTGATGCGTGGGTGGAGTTCAAAATGTCAAATACTTGCTTTCTGACTGTTTCAAAATTATTGAAGTGAGAAAAGATTTTATTGCGGATCTCTATTTCCATAATAATAAGTTTCACACTCCTCTTCATGTTTTGGTCAACCACAAAATCACTTCATAATCATTTTGCAATTTTATTGAATTACATCTTTATTGAGATATTTTTGATAGAGGTAGACATTGTTATTCAATTTTTTAGAGTTTACTCCACAGTCATTTGTAGAACTTCATGACATTTCTTTTCTGATTTGAATAATAATAAAAACATTTTTCGTTTAGAATTAAAATATCTAGTAAAATTCCAAATAAATTTTCATTTCATCAGCTTTAGCGACGTATTATAGGATTTTTCTGAGACTAATGTATTTGAACCCCAAAAACCAGTTTATTCTATTTAAGGTAAAAACTAACTTTTGATAATAAATCACAAAATAATGTTTAATTCATTTGTTTGGTAGTTTAAATAATTTTATACTTAAAAGTATAAAAATGTCATTTTGACGATATTCAATTTATTGTAATTATTATTTCAACATTCTTCATATAAATTTAAGATTTTTTTTTACACAAACAACATTCGTTTTAGTCTAATAAGTGTTTTTGTATGCTAGATGAATGTTATCTATAATGCATCAAAGAGTTTCGTGTTAAAAATACGAAGAGCAGTTTATAATAAATTTATGAAATGAAATACTTTGTACTCTCTGCTATTTTTTTAATTAAGGTTACACTCATTTTACCTTCTTTAAGCAGGTTAAAACCAGTCACGATGTTAAATTTATTTGAGGATATATTTACCATTTTTTTTTAGAATTGACTGTATAAAATGTAAATTATCAACTTCTAATAGTTTGAATGTACCATTGAACAAATTAGAATTGTATTTTTCATGTATTTTGAAAGTTGAAAACCATACCAACTTCAAAAAGTTAAGTGGTTTTTTCAGTATTTTTTAAATGCTACTGACACTTTCATAACATAGTAAACATGTATTTTCTTTACAATGGTATTATGTATTATGGTATTTAAACATAAATAATAATAAATAGAAATAGTAGCTTTGATCATAAATCTATTTGGCCAAAATCTCTTTCAAAAACAGTTATCTGTTATCTTAATTTTTATATCTTTTTAATATGATATTTTCCTAATAGAATGAATGAAAAGATAAAGAAAAGGAAGAAAAAATCTCTCTCTGAGGTATTTTATTATTTACTCTAGTTTTAATCTGGAGGAAAGTGTCATTGGCAAGAATTAATCTAAATAATGTAATTGAAAGCAGGGGTTTAATTTTAAATATTTTAATTGGCAATTTATATCATTTCTTAAATTATATATTATTCATAGATAAATATATTTTATAAATACATTTCTTTCATATTTTATTAAAATGCTCATTGTAAATTGTAATAGTAATTTTAAAAAATATTTTCTTTTAGAATTATCATTAAAACTTTTATTATCATTAAAATATACTAATCGAAATGCATATCATTTTTCTTTTATTTAACAATATTACCGGTTATTATTTAATTTTATTCTACTTGATAATCCATACTATAAATAGTTATAACCATATGAAAATAATTTCCTTTTAATTGTAATGTTTTACTAAGCAATAATTGGTTTCTGATTCCTGCGTCTACCTAAATTTTAATCAAGCACTATCGAATCTTTTAAGCTTAATAAATAAAGATATTACTTTTATAATTTTTAAATAACTATATAATCAAGTTTCTTCATTAAACCACGGAATTATTTTTTTTAAATCTATAGAGTCCAGTATTCATTTCTTTACTTTATTACTTTACAATAATATTTGTATAGCTTCAGCGGTCTGAAGATCTAATATATTTCAAATGAGTATTAATGTTTTAGTTTTGGGTACTAAGATAATTGTATTAATAAATGCTTCCTTGAAATTTATATTTCCAATTTACGTTAAAAAAACTTTTGCATTTGTCTTACTCGAAAAGAGAAAAATTACATTTTTGGTGAACATTTTCAATAAATGTTGAAAATATTAAATAAGAATTCAAATTTTTTTAAAAAAATTAAATATTCGCTTTTATATTTCTCATTTTATTTTAAAATTGTTGGTTTTAACTCTCCCAGCATAAAATTTCATAATACCTAACTGCACGACTGACAAAGACCAATTACGTCGCTTTCATAAATGTGATGTGACATAAAAACACTAACACCTCATTCAACCTCCACTGAATTAGAAAAGTGTGAGCTATGAAACAGCCACTTTTACTGGGGTCATAAAAGGTCTACGCCTTCTTCCCATTCTTCACGGACACATTTATTATGCAAATGCCATATTCTGAAAGTGGAACATCTTTATTGAGCAAAATGAAATCCGTGCAATGTATGCATGTAAAATGGATGTCTTATGTGCAAAGGAAGTTATTTTGACTTAATAGGTGATAAAAGGAATCTTTAAAAAATGTGTAAATTGCTTCTGCCTTTTTTTTAGATATATATTTTGAAACCGTAGCGATCAAACTTCTTATAAATATAGAAGAAATAGGGGTAATTAAACAAAACGATTGTAATCTGCAAAACCGGAAGCCTTTATTTTTCGATGGGTAGTATTTTCATGACCAACAATCATTGCAAACTTACCTTAAGAGATGGAGCGTTTTTTTTAAATCTACCTTAAAATATAGATATATATAAAAATATATCCGAAATATCGTCCATTAAATCTTCATAATTTGTAAAAATATTGAAAATGTAACAGATTTTAAATAAATTATGACGTCTGCAGCTCTAAGCAAAGTTTTACTTTTTCACCGTAAAAGTAAAAGTTGTTTTTATACTTTTAGAGGAATCATCTACGATTAATGCATATTATTAATACTAAGATTAATCTATCACAATATTTGAATACTATTTTAAGATATACTGAAATAAACTCTATGGAAAGGATATTTTAAAGATATATTCTTGCCAGAAAGAACATTATAGCAACGGATATTCTAATATATATTTGAAATGTAGTCCAGTGATGCTTAAAAAAACAAAAAAAAAATTATCAATACATAAATTAGCAGAATTTAAGCTCAGTTACAATTAATTTTGTTTAATAAGTTATACATAGGTAATGTAACGAATGTTATGGTAATCATTAAAGGTTTTTTTTTAAAGTTTTATAATATTGCATTTTTTTATTATTTAAAATTATGTCATATGCAATCACAATACTGGCTCATTTGTAGAACAATATAAACCAAATTTCAGCACTCTACTAGTAATTATTGTTTGCAGAATGGCCAGATACAACAAATTGCGAGATATTTAGTTCTTCAGAGCGAAACACTAGGGCTGAAGGATTATTCATGTGAAACATAACTTGACATTTACTTTATTTCTCTAGATAATTTCATTGCAGGAATTCAAAAAATCAGTTCAGAATTCACCATTTAAATGCTTACTGTATACAGATATTACAAAACAGTAAGTAATAATCGTACAATTTTCGTAGAATCCATAGACTATTATAACAATTGCATAAACAAAAACATTAACAATATCTAGAATTTCACAATTCTACGCTCTCTAAGGTAAAATAATTTTTTTCTCTTCTGAAAATATCTATTAGAACAGTAGAAAGCTTTGAATTCAACAGCTTATGAAGATATCCATTAAAATGATTATCCAAAATAATGATACTGAAAACTCTCTATCAATTTTGATAGCACAAACTTAATAAGATCTCATGAAAACGAATACTATATTTTATTTTATGCAGAATTAAAGATTGATTTACGATATATTAATTTAAATAATGAAAATTTAGACATCACAGCAGCATTTATTTTTAGAAATACTTTATTACCTAAAACAACAATGTTTTATAAATAAAAATGTGCTTTGAAGGATCAAAATAAAATCACAGCCGATTCTTTCAAATCTCTTATTTTCTTCTCTGTTTTCTATCAGTATCTGGCATGAAATAACTCTCCTTCCCGAAACAAAGATGGCTGCAGCGCGGAGTTTTACTTCCTCACTCCATCTCGGAATATGGTGCGATGATGATTATGAGGTTATTGAGTAAATCTGATTCGGCCGAAACCGCTAATGAAGGTTGTACGCCGAGAATTGACCTATCTCCGTGTTTCTTTTCCCCTCCGCTGGGGACGGTTCGATTCGCGGAAGTTTGCCCGGCGTGTTCGGCAGGAACTAGTTACCCTCATGGATTGCTTTTTATTTATTGGGAGAGTTTATCAGCCCTTTGGTCTTATCTGCAGCGCATAGAAAAAGAAAAGCTCTTTTTTTTTTTTTTTATCAAGTTCCAGTTTGTTTTCAGAGCGTTTGAGGGAAATATCTATTGAAATGTAACTATTAGTAGATAAATACTTTTTTGATGGAAATAAAGTTACTTGATTGAATGAATAGTCAAAAAGAAAATATGTACATATTTGGGAAACTAAAATTGATAATAAGAACTAATTAAGAAATTGCAGAAAAAATGTGGAGTAAACCTTTCACGATTAATATTTTTACGAAGAAACCATGAAAAACTCAAAATATTTTTTGTTATTATGTATAATTATGAAATCGGCCATGAAATACATTTATATGGATTTGACCCTTACTATTTGAAACTTTATAATTGTTTCATTTTCATGGTAAATATGTTAATTCTCTTCAGTTGCAAAACACTCTCAATGTATGCACACTAATATTTTTTTAAAAAAAACGCAGCATTGAAGTTTGCTATTTTTAGCGAATTCAGAAGAATATTGCTTTGAACAAAATATTTTTTGAAATAAAAAAAAACCTATTAAACCAATAATTATTTTTGGTTCAATCCAATATATTAAATATTATTTTATTATCAAAATGGAGCAATAATTATTTTTCTTCTCTCGGAAAGAAACAACTCAATGTTTATAATTTAAAGTTAAATTCCATTATCGTTATTACCAGAAATAGTTATTCCAGTTTTTAAGTTAATTGTTATTCGCATATCAAGTTATATCATCTTCTGGCAAATTGTAACTCTATGATCAATTGACCAATGATTTACTGCTGGTACTTCACATACTGCAAAATGTAAATGCTAGATACACTTGTAAGTGATTATTAAAACTTAAGAATTCCAAAAATCTACTTAAAATCGGAAATTAAAAAATAATGATACCTGTGTAAAAAAGGCATAATTTTTAACTGTATAATATTTTTTAAAAATATATTTTGGAAAAACGCATTTGAATTTCTGTAAAAACAAAGGATTTCAAAACTTTCTTTCTGAAAAGCCTTCCTTTGGTCAAAGAAGAAATTAGTTACTCAATCGATCCTTTAGTTCTTAATATTTTTACTTGGATCCGTGTTTTATATATCACTTCAATTAATTTATTTTAAAAATATGTATTAATTTTCAAATGTTTTGATGAAAATTTTTATATTATGGTGTATGTCTCTGACGTAAAAAATTTCCCAATCTTTTTAGCCAAGTTCATTTATTAGGATGACATTTTTGTATATCCTTAATCAAAGTTGTAAATTTTTACAAATCGGTAAAATTAAATGATTAAAAAGCGGTATTCAAATCAAATTTAAAAAATGATAATTAATAAATCATTTAAATTTATAAACAAGGGCTGCTCCTTTATCAAAAATGTAGAGAGTAGCGGATCGCATTAAAAAAGACATTAAATTAATTGATATTTAAATTCTGGTACGATTTTTTTAAAAAAAGGACGTAAGGGCGAATTACTTCACTGTGCAGTTTTTAAATGAATTAAATGGTAATTCTAATTTATTCACTAAATAGAAAGTAAGAATCGCAAACGTATCATCATTACATTATATAAGTGGCAGCTGAAGGTCGAGGTATGAACCCACAACGCTAATGTTTGCAGCCGAGTGACATACGAAAGCATATTTGTTTACCGTAGATGTTATCTGAATTATGAAGCTAGAGCTACACTATTTCTCCACCAGTGAGTCGATGGACAGACGAACGATTTTAAAGCGTCAATCGTTATAGCGAGCTTGTGTGGCACTATTCAATCGTTCTTCTATCCGGCGACTCACTGGTGGAGGAGTGCTTTAGCTTTACTTTCATAAACTGGCAAAATCTTTATAAGCCACATAACATCTCTGGGATTTAAAGTGCACTTTTGGTCTAATAGATATGTTACGTGGCTACAAACCTTAGTGTCGCGGATTCGTACCTTGATCTTCGATGGACACATATATACAAAATCACTTACGCGTTACATTAAATGTAAGTGTATGTGGCTTAAAAAACATCCAAGTATGAAAATTCGGAAGATTTTTTGAAAAAATGGATGTACTTTATTCAAAATTGAAGTTTCAAATCACTCAAGTTGATTATGATTTGTTGTTAAAATGAATCATTACAGCATTATCACAAATTGCTCGGCAAATTTCAGCATAACATAGATACATTTATATACGATCAGGCATAATGATCTAATGAACTAACACAATATAATATTACATCAAATTACTTACAAAATGAAGCGTGAACGAATTTAACTGGCAAATATATTAAAACCATCCATAGAGATGCATTGGTTAATTTCATTTTGTTCTTTAACTTGAGTTAAATACTCTTAATATAATATTATTTGGTTATTTTCTCCACTCTCAATAAATTTAGAAATGAGCTAAATGTCATTAATAAAATAAACTTCAAAACAACAAGCTTTTTAGTTCCTATTTTCAATTAAATAAAATAAGTTTTGGAGTTTCAGTTTACAATATTAATACTTTTAAATTTATTGTGAGTAAGAAAAGTTTTCCGGCACATCAATATAAATATTTAAATAGTATAAACATCAATATAAATATTTATAATTTTTTCACAATTTCAATGTTTTAATATTATCATTTCAGGAAGGATTTTGAAATAAAATTTTAATTTATCAAATGTTATAATGAATAAAATTTTAGTTTCCTATTTTGTGTGTCATTGAATCAGTACGTGCGGTATAGATGATTATATTTGGAAAATTTATATCACGTACAAACGTTGAAATATCTTTATAAATGCCAAATAATTATTTTAATATTAGTTTGAAACAGTTTAATTTTTAAAGCTCTTAATTTTGATTTATAGATTGAAATACATAGAATTCGTTAATTGAATTTTAAGTTATTTAAAGACACAATTTTAATCAAATGTTTTTTTTAAACTACATTTCAGTTAAAATACATTTAATAATTCCTATGTTTATACGTTTATTGGCAATTTTTTTACAAGCAAATATGAAATAACATTTTAATTAAATTAATGCAAAATTTAAAAATGTTCTGTGTGTTTTAGAAATTCACTTATTAAAGTTCTCGATTGTATACCTGTCATTTTTTGGTTTTCCTTTATGCATTATTGTATAAATAAGCCTAGGGATATCAGCTATTACTTTTCATCTGATAAATTAGTTGAAAAGACTTAAACCCCTGCAAACAACAATTTAGATCCAAACTTTCCTCATAAAAATTTTCATGGCACACCAAATATAATATAGCTGTCAACACGGACAGCCATAAAGCAACTTAATTAAAATCCAGCAACCCCTAAATGAAACTATAAATATCTGAAAGGATCTTACGTGAACCGAGGATTGTCATAACTAAATTTAAATGCTCATAAATTGTTTGTTATTGTTTCTCAGGTAATTAATTCTTTGTTAATTTGGTAAAGTGTTTGTTTTTAATGCAGAAAAATAAATGCAAATATGCATTAGTTTATTTTCACATTAATCAAAATGAATTGAAAATGAAATTAAAAAAGATTTTATGATTATTGTGCAGAAATTATTTTAATATTAAACTATAGTATAAACTGACGCATTTTCACATATACTGCTATAACAACTTTTTGAAGTGTGTGAAGAGTTGAGAAAAAAAGTGATTCACTCTGCTTTGTCGATTTATATAAATAAGAACAAAATACACCATTTTAAAGCTAATAACATATACAAAATGTTGGACAGCCTAAATTGTGTGCATAAGATTTTTTGGATATTTATATGTATACGAATTTTGAAATTTATATGACAACACTCTTTTTGATGGCATTATTTAGACCCGCATATAAAAATGTACAATATATCATGAATAAGTCAGAAGAATTTTGAAATTTGCTATCAATGAATTGTTTACATATTTATATTTGGGAAATTTAGATATTCTTTGGTCGTCATTAATAGAAGTGTTAATTGTTGTGATATTTAAGAACTCTCTGTAAAGTAACAATCTGCATATAAATTCGATATCTGTTCATGTATGACCAAATATTTACAATAACAATTTATTATAGATATGTAAGATTATGTAATCATGATAAAATATTCAAAGTGCTAAAGGTTTGTTGTACAAGCGAAGGAAATAAAGTTCTTCGCAAATTTAATTTTCTGAACGAAATGTTAATTTTAGTGTTAACGATCATATCTTAAAGAACACTAATATGTAATATTTTAAATAATTAAATTTATTAACTAATATGCAATCTTTTTGTGATATATTCCTAGATTCTTTTATCGCATATACTATTCTTATCATAGTTTTCTTCTAAAAAAAACAGACATAAATTATACGCTGTTTTATTTTATATGCATACAAAAAAGTACATTTCTTCTTCTTGCACTTTTTGCAAAGATAAATGTTTTCTTCCTTAGTTTACTAGCAGTTTAAAGATTTTGAAGAAGAAAAACTTTAATTACTATTGCATATTTTAAACTATTATTTATCATTTTTTTCCATGCATTTGATATGGAAAGAATTTTGAAAGCAGATATAGTAGTAACTGTACGTATATATTGATATGAATAATTATTTTTTTATTGTTGTGAATATTGTTGTATCACAGGAATTCTTTATAAATATTTAATCCAATAATCATTAATTTATAAATATATATGATTTTTTAAATCTTCTTTCTTAATTAATTCTAATGGCAATTCTCATATATGTGTAAAATAGCTTCCTCTTTCACTTTAAATTAGATTCTTAACTCTGAATTATAAGAAAAGCGGTTTCGAAAAACAAATAAAGACTCACAAAATTAGATGTAAAAAGAGCCTACAGAACAAAAAATTAAAGCAATCGGGATATGCATCTCAAAGACGTATATTGATACATAATAATAAATAAATAAAACTGCTATTGCGGATCAAAAACTCTTGGGTACGAGTCTTAAAAGAAATAACAAATATCAGTAAAGACTAATTTAGGCTGAAAAATAATAAAAAAATCAGCAAAAATTATTTTTTTAATTCTCATATGTAATAATAATGAATTTCAAGAATGTAGTTAGTTTTTGGAATTTACATCATAAATATAAGAAAAATTATAATTCTTCATGTCCGAAATTCTGTTCACTGCAATAAAAGCATATTTTATTTTTTCAGTACTGTGATGCAATATTGAAAATGGGATATGTGCATTATTGTGTCTAAAAAAATTTGAAATATAGTATACTTCTTGGGATACAAAGATAAGATAAAAGTTGCAATAAAATGTAATAATTACACGAAAAATTAATAAAATATATCCAGTCCGCATTTTTTAATCTGTTAGAACAATTTTCTCTAAATTACTCTGACAGGAAGCATCTCCAATTCATTTTAAAATGCATTTCTAAATTCAATTTGAAACGCACCATTTGTAACATTCTTCGTCATTTTAAATTTCATCGCTCTTGGGAGCATTTCGATACTTTCTACTTACTGCAAGATAATTATGGCTTATAAAATTAAGTGAAATTATATGCAAAAAAAAGGAATATGCAGAGGCAACATAAGAAAAAACCCTCATTTTTAAATGAATCAAGAACTTGCAAACATCTGCAATTTCTTAGTGTGTTATTAAAAACCTCAAGAATGGGAAATCAGGGAGCAGATTGAAAATTTCTGCTTTAGGTACACAAGTTTGCTTCTGTTTTCTTTGCTTTTATAATGCGTGGTTTCACGCATAAAACATCTAATTTAATATTTTTTGAAGAATGCAACTTTATCATCAACATTCAGTTTCCATTTAAGTTAAAATTTATTTCTATAATTTGGCTGATTTATTTTTGAAATAGAGTGTAATGTGAATAAGAAATTATTTGATTCCTTTTTCTAAAAAATAAAGTATATAAAGTCTCCTGTACTAATAAAGTAGACGTAATATTACTTAACTTCCCATTTTTTAAATAATGCGTTAAAAGAAAACAAAGGCTAAAAAATTGGGAAAAACAATGAAAATTATAAATTAATTTTTCCAGAACGTCAAATTTCTTGTTTCTACATTTTTTCATTCATATTTTTGTTTCATATTATATTTCATAATATATTTTCATACATTATAAAATATCTAATGCATAAAAATAATATATTTTCATATATCATTCTTCTGCTTTATAATTAGGTAATTCTGATAAGATTAGTTGTGTTGACCGAAAACGGTAAGTGAAGCTTCGAACTTCATTAAAAAAATACATTATGCGTTTGGGCTAATGCTGTATTCCAGTTTTAAGAAAACTTTCTTGAAAAAGCTCCATAACACAGGTGAAAATACACAATTTAGTGATATTAAGGACACTATCATGACTATGCCAGCTTTCTGGTGCAGAGGTAGCGCTCTTCCTCCTGTTCTGGGATGCCAGGTTTCGAGTCCCGGTTCGGGCATGGCTGTTCTTCTGTGTGCTATCTGTGAGATGTGTGAATTTGCCCACCTGTAAAAAAGGGTTGTGCAAGTGAATAGAATGAATGTGTAGCCAAGTCGTACTCCTGGTCCTAGTTGGCGCTATTTCAAAAATAAGAGACACTCCTTTCGGCTTAAATCTGCTGTTGTATCAGCAAGGGGTTGTACAATATGGCAAGTGCCATAAGTAACAACAACAACATCATGATTATTTCGCCAAAACTGTAATTTATTCCTATATCATTTGAAGCACATTTAGAATGTCATAAAAATGTTTTTTTTTTTAAATTTTAAAGGCATTATATGACATTTCATAATTTCCAATAGATGATAAATAATTATTTCTTAAAATTTGATAGATAAGTAATATATACGGAATACTTATTGCACGTAATTTATAATAGATTTTATAAGATTAATATATCATCCGATATATATATAGTGAAAATGCATTCTAATCGAGTGTGAAAAGAATAAAAATGTAAGCTGAAATAAAATTTAAAATGTTAATCGTCTTAATACCATGTTCCTGATATTTGGATGACTTGAGAAAAAGCGCACCGCATTTTATAGTTTCTTTGCATTAGAGAATCAGAAAAATAATAAAAAATTTAAATTTTTGCAAAAAAAAAGAAGCTTTAATAGAAAATTTTCAATCAGTCATCAGTATCTCCAGTTCAACTTGCATCCTTGGCTGCGGATAAAAACCGAAATTGCCAAATTATTTTCAGTAAATGCTGGTAAAAAGTGTTTTTTTTCCTTAACATTCTTTGTATGGGTTTTGGGGATAAAAATTACGTTTCATACTTTTAGTGATGATGCTATAATCTCAAATTTCCGCTTATTTCCTGCAGTATTTGACATACTGTTGCATTCTTGATACTTTAATTCCGATTGGCCATAAATTAAAAATTATATATATATATATATATATATATATATATATATATATATATATATAATATATATCTATATTAATAAAAATGCAACTCGAAATGCGTTGCTAAGCGCAAAACTGGAGAACGGTTTGACCGATTCGGCTAATTTTTTAAAAATATTTTCGTTAAGACACGAGGTTGGATCTTATGGAGAGAAAAAATGAAAAAAAAAACTGCGTGGAAAATAGTTAAAACGGCACTTTTCTTACTTTCACGCCAAAAATCTTCATTTCCTTCCCCCATACCAACTGAGTTAGATAGCAGGAAGTAATAAATTATGATTTGTTTAGAAAAGAAATACGCGAAGTCAGTTGGTTTTCATTCATAGATAACGGGATGTTTAAGAAAATAGTTGCTTTTACTATTAGTCGGTGTGAATATTTAATCTGTGCCTGCTCAAAATAAAGTCTGGGCAGGGAAGAAAAAAAAAGAATAACAAAAGGGGAAAAGGCTTGGTAGAAAGAAAAGTAGTGAAAAAAAATATAGCAAAAAAAGAGGGGTTAATGTCACCATTATTTCCTCTGTGAGCGGCATTTTCCAAGCTGTTTTTAAGCTTTTGCATCTCTTGAAAACCAATTGTGTCTTTATTTGTTTAGTGTGTTTACATTTATGAAAATTTGAATCTCAATATTCTATAAAATTTTAGACCTTTTCCTCCACCATTTAAGTAAAATATCAATTCATTGCCCGGATAGGAAGAGAAAAATGAGTAGTACAATGAACAGAACATCTGAAGAAAATAATACTATAAATGAATTATAAGATTATCAAAAA
>JAOUZG010035355.1:4279300-4291550 GCA_026289955.1 Argiope argentata | reverse complement strand
AGAGAGAGAGAGAGATTATGCTACAAATAAATCTGATTTTTCAAAAGTTTTAATTTCGAAATTTCAAAAAAATGTAACTAAATCTTTAAAATATTTTGTTTACTTTTGTGAAACCAAAATCTATAAGTAATGTAATAAGTGAAATTCTACAATACAATTTGTGACTCAAAAAATCATTGAATAAAATTTGAATTATTTAGTATATAGAATCAATCTAGGTTAAAAGAATATTTTATAATTTTCATACTAATATCAATTTTTCACCAGATATATACTTTTTTACAATCTCTCCATACACAAAACAAATAGGAAAGTTACACAGAAGGTTTTCTTCTGTGAATTCACATGGAAGAGTTTCTCTGTCGACTTTTTCTAGATGTCGTGCTCTAAAGATGATCAACGGTTTCTTCGGATATAAAGGACACAAAAATGACTTTACATGAAATGTATTGAGGAGAATAAGAGAAAAATTGCTTTCCCACTTTCCATTGTAGACTAAATTACCTTAATATTGGTAGTTTCTTTATCTCAATTTTTATATTAAAAAAAACTTTTTTTATCTCTCTCTTTTTCCCCTAAAGACCACAACAAGAGAGAGTTTCACTTCAGGGCTTATAGCTATGAGATATTTCTTGAGTGCTGTTTGAGAAAAAGAATGAATCTGTTTGATATCTCTGTTTAGATTTTAGGTTTCAAATTACTTTTTGAATGTGTGATTTCAAGTGAATAAGTTTATTTTAAAAATTAAAATTGCTTTTTAACATATATTAAGAAATAATATGGAAATGCTTTCTGGATTTAATTTATTATATTAGGAAAGTATCATTTGATTTCAAAAACAAATAACATTTTTAAAAAAATTAAATCAATTCCAACTTAGGTTAATACAAAATTTTTTTATTTTAGTTACTTTTTATTAAATAATTATAATTAATATAAACAATTTAACAAAAAAAATTATTGATTTTCGCAATAATTGATTTTTTATCTTCACGCGAAAAATATTCAAATCCTTGCATTTTATCGGTTGAGCTACTGCTTTTTGATTTCAATTTTCATTAAAAACTTCTAAAATTCTATTTAAAGTGTTAAAAAATCATTGAATTTAATTAACGATTCAATATTTGAAAGAAAAAAAACTATATTAACATCAAGTATCATTCAACACAAGTTTTAAAAAAATGTATTTGAACTTGAGGGGATGAATAAAAAGTATTTTATGAAAGAATGAAAATTTGAACAAAGTATATAAATATGTATAGGGAGAGTGTAAGGTAATAGCACTAATTTAAAAATATGAATCCTATCTGAATATACATTTAATTCGGTACTGTCAACTTCAAAAATTCAATTCAATTCAATTTGTCGAAAAGAACTTAGTAAACCTATCTGAAAATGATATTTATAAATTTGAAATCACGTCATAGATAAAACCTATATGTTAAAGATGTAGGAAATTATTTCTATTCTATTCAATTCAGTAAATAACATGTGAGATATAAAGGAGATGTATCTTATTTCTTTTATTATTTCCCTTCTATTCACTTCAATAAATAACAAAGTGAGATATAAGGAAGATGTATGTTACATCTCTTTTGATTTTCTTAGTCAGCCACATCTAATATATAATAACAAAATTGTGTTTCTTCGTATTTTATGTGCTGCCATACCGTTCAACCATTTGCCATAAAACTTTGCCAAATTATTATTGCCATTAAGCGAAGTTTATAGGCATAATACAATTATTATATCTAATACATAAAAATGAATCTTTTATTTTCGTATTGTATATGCTGCTCTATTGTATATGAGTCGGGAAGGAAATAAATTTGTTTTTTCTGAAGACAGAAGAACAAATAATATTTCTACGCTAAAGTATACTTGAGTGATAAAATTTTAAAAAAATATATAGAATCTGTAATACTTATTTTCTCTTTTATGTTATAAGCATTAAAAAACATTAAAAAAATTACAATTTTAAAACTATTACAGAAACGAACTGGCCAACTATAATATTAAAGCGCGCGCACACACACACACACACACACACACACACACACACACACACACACACACACACACACACAAATGCATTTAGAGAGCTCTTATGCCACTACTGCTAAAACACAGATGAACACAGCGAAAGCAGAAAAATATCAAGCTAATCGGGGGGTTGGATAAATTAAGAAATCTGGCCTGATGACTTTCTCTAGAGTCACTATCAGGCTGGGATTCCAAAAAGAAATTTTTTCTCAAAATGCTTTGGCTATTTGTCTGAATATAAACCCAGTTTTATTGATTGTATTCCTAATAGACAAGAAAATAAATATCACTCTTTTCATTATTCCTATTTAAACAGGTCGCTATTCGAAGTTTCGAACGGTAATGCAAAAATTACCGTTTCTTCTACGGAAGGAACGTGGCGGGTACCAGCGAATTAGTTATAATACAATTACAATATATATTACTGGTAATGTTGTAATTATTACTATTTTCAGTAAGTTGAAAATAGCTATAAGGTAATTAAAAAATGGAATAGCTCCGCTTGACGAATGACTCTAATGTTATCAAACAGATAACTTTATCTGTCTATAAAAAAATGTTTTTTTACAGCAATTGTGGCTATCACCCATTTAATTTGCGATATTTATAATTGTCTATGTGGCAAATATTTATGATAAAGAGGAAGAGGAAACAGTTTATCTTTAATATATTAATAAATTTCACTGACCCTAGAGAATTATCAGCAGTTGCTACTTCATATAAAAGGATGTGGTTTAAAATATATATAAAAACAGCATTAATCCAGCAACTGAATCAGCTCAATAGTTTGAGTCTTTCAAAAAGCAGCGAATATTCTTAACAAAATTACCTAGGAATGTAATGCATGTAGAAATTCCTTAATGAAAATTGTTTATCTGCCTCAGAAATGACAAATGCTGACTGAGGATACTGCAAAAATACAGGCAGTAACAAGAATTGCAAAAGAAGGAATAATTTAACAATATTTTTTTAATATTTTGATAAAACGTATATTGATGGTGCAAAAAATATTCAATAATTATTATTGGAACTCCTGTATTCCTATTTTGATTAGTCTATTGCTTCTAATCATTAAAAATATTCATAAATAACATAAATTAGAGAGGCTTTAATATAATTGTTTTTTTAACTAATATTTTGAATACTTTTTCTAGCTCACATCTACTCTTACTAGTCTTTTTCTAAAACAGTGAGGTCAATTAGAAATTCTGCTTTCCAAGAGTAGCATATGAGCCACGTAACTATGACCTTTGATAACTATGAAATTAATTTGCTTATTTTCACAAAAATGTAATAAAGAAATAAGTTAATTAATCTTTTTAAGAAGTCTTTAAGATGAAATGATTAATATTGTCCCATAAGATTACCATAATTTAAAAAATACACATTCACTAGGTGTACATTTTAATATTCTGTGTTTATAATTAAATATAAATTATTTTACATTTTAACATAAAAATATATTTCACTCAGAAATTTTACTATGGTACCCGTTATTCTGATCATTATGAACCTTTTCTTTAACAATGGAGCAGCGCAAAAGCTATTCAGAATAATACTTTGACATGTGTAAGTAAACAATGCAAAGTTTCTCATTTTATAAGCCCAATCTTCAATCGGCACATTGGGTTTTCTGGTATACTGGACATCATCCAGTATACCAGAAAACCCAATGTGCTGCAAAAAAAGAGACCCCCCAAAGTTCCAAATGAACAAGTAAAATAATATGAAATTATCAAGGGTGCAATAATCAGGGAATTTCCTCATTGTCAAAAAGCATATGACTGATTTTTAGGAGAAGATTTTTTTCTTTGGAATTTCCTTACTGGTTTGACATAGTTTTAAAAGATAAAACGATATTAAAATATTTTATACAAAAATAGTTTTTAAAAATTAAAAATATTTAAATAAAAGGAACTTATTACTGAGCAACAACGGTTTTCAACTAGTAACCAATAATTTTAAAAGAAACATATACTATTTATTTGGATTCTATCATTTTTTCTTCATAACATAATATCAGCTTTGAATTGTAACATCTATATATAGAGAGAGAGAGAACTACAAATTTTCAATAAATAACAAATAAATATAAAGAATTACTTAATTTGACTTCAATTGTAAAAAGAAATGGAGCCCGCATTTTAAGCTTCATTTTCTATTGAGAATATTTATGAAACTATTATCACTCCATTTACAGAAAAAAATATTTACTTTATTTCTAAAAGAATATCTACAATACCCTCATAGAAATGCAAATACTTTTAACTATAGTGATTTATTTGATGTTTCCAGGGAATATTCTTTAATCTCCTGAATAATTTTTTCTTCCCGTTTTCCATCTGGAATTCAATTTAAAAAAAGGAATTGATAGCAGAAAGAACTAGAGTTTCCTCTAAGAATTGAAAGCAATTTTTCTAAATCTGCTATATTTATCTCCACAGTGTATTTCGATAATCCATAGCTTTTAAGCTGCTTCAAATTTTTTCTGGCTGTATATTTTGTTTTGTTTTAATTGCTCGCACAGAAAATAGTTTGATGATTTATCTATAATAATAAATGGGAAAAATTTCGACATTCTTTTTTTCGATGTTGATATTGATCGCAGAATTTAAGCTGAGTAAATAAAAAAAGCATTTACACGTTTCAAATTCGAACCTGAAAATACATAAGCCATAGTTAGTGTTATAAAAAAGTATCAATATATATCATAATTAAAAAATAATCTTAACATCATATGCTCAAATATATTCTTCGTTATCATTACAAATATTTGGGAGAATACTGATACGACATTACGAATTAAAACAAGAATAAAAATGTATTAACTCTAAATTGTGAAACTACTAATTAGATTTTGAGATTGCTTATGAAAAATCAAAATGATCTCAGGCCACCCTTATTCTCAAGCTTTGGAAATCCCACAGTTTTCTTTAAATTTTTCGGATACTTCTTTAAATTCTTGCTTTTTTTCGAATTTTTTTTAAATTTTTCCACCTCAAATATTTTAAAAATTACTGTTTTCATTGGAAAACATTCTTATGAATAAACTTCTGATTAAATGTCTCATTTTTGAAATTTATGTTATGTAAATAATAATATTTTATAATCCGGATATCAGTATTTCTAAACGTTTACTATGTTTATATATATTAAACGCTTACGTGGACACAAAATTATACCGAGTTTATTAATTGCTGTTTGACAACATGACTACTTTCTTTCTCCCGGGAACATCAAGAAGCGGTTTGATAAGATTTTAAGCAAACGATATTCCTGCATCGATAACAAAAAATTAGAGTTCAAAACAAGAAATTTTCTTACGATGTTTAAATCTTGCCCTATCGATTTTAAAACGAAATCATCGAAAAAGAGAATACATGAAAATGCTTAAAAATTGTTCATAAGAAGATTCAGTCATAATGAACGATATAGAGTAAAGCGTTTATGTTTTTGAAGCGAAGTTTCTGAACTACCGGAGCATACTTGTTACTCCGGTAATCACTGTTCTTTTTTCCAGGAAAGTTACTTGAAAAATGAAGTAAATCCAAGTCGCAAATACACGAATTATTATCATAATAAAAAAATTGCTTTGGAATATCTGCTAAGTTTACTGGGGGTATTGAAACATTTGTTGATCAGTGGTTGAATTGTAGGAAGAAATAACCGGAAACATTTAAGAGAACATAATCTGCTGTAGTTACAAATAGAACAATTGTAAATCCTGTTTACTAAGAAGTTTTAAAGAAATAATTTCTGACTGGGGTAAAAATTTTGCTTTCTTTACTAAACCGGCAGCAATTCATTCAAAGAGACTACATATAATATTTTGTTGTCAAAAAAGTTTTGAATATTTTACACAAGGTTATCAATTTCAAAAAGTCAGCAAATTATGATTATTCTAGATTTCATTTTCTAATTGCCAACATATTTCAAGACAAATTTTCTTCCCAAACATGCCTTTTTTTTCTGCCATTGATTGGTAAAAAATTAATTTACATCAGTATCTATCATGATTGTGAAATTGATCTCTTCACTTATAGATAAAAGAGGAAAGGCTAACTTTTAAATTAGTTTGTATTTTATTTGTCTAGCTGAAAGTAAGATGCACAAGTGTAAATAGAATCGGATGTATCTGAGCAGTCACCACTTTTTTGTTCTTTTCTGAAAGGTGTGGATCAATTTAAAATTGTTTAGAACAATTCGGAATATTCTGAGATAAATAAACAAGCTTATACTGATCGTTGTCCTTTTTGAGTGGGATTTTTTTCAATAGGGTAGACTTTCATACTTAACAATTGAGTGTTTTTTCTCAAAGAATATGTTGAGAATCAATAAACAAACATGATTCAATTTTCTCAAGCAAACCTTAGATGAAGATAAAATGGTTGTATGTGAATATTTTTAAGTAGACTATATTCTACTTTTGAAGGCAATTGTCATCTTTTTTTATTCAGTACGAGTAGGCCACCAGAATTTGAAACTAAAAATGCAGTATGTTTCCTCTTTATGAATGCAGAAATTGCACACATATACTAAATGACATGATGAGTTGAGCATGTGTCCCCATCCAATTGAGATCATTGAAATAAGGAAATCTCACAAATCTTACGAAGAAAGGGATGCAGAATAATCAAAAATGATATCATAAGCATTTTTAACCAACATTTTAATCATTTTTGATACTACATTGATCATTTGCACATTTCGGAAATATAAATCTCACCAATGGTATATCTTGTTCCCGCATACATCGACAAAATTTTAAACTAAATATACATGATTAAATTATTGAGTTTTACAGCAAAACAAATTATTTGTTTCAAAGAAATTGATATATCTGTTAAAAATATAATATAATGAATACTTCGCATCAAAATAGTATGAAACATATTATCCATGGTATTGCTGTTACTTATGGCCCTTTTCAAGGCCTCTAACTGTCCTGTTTGCGATTTAAGCAGATTCAGCGACTTTTGTTTTTCTGTATCGCCAACTAGGGATAAGAGTATAACTTAGACGCTTTTTAAGCAGCGGAATTCATTCATGCATTTTATTTATTCATCCACAGATCGTGATTTAGATCTGGAACAGAGAACCACCTCTGAACCAGTCCCCCCAGTGCCATTATTCTCAGCATGAAGGACTTTGTGACCTCGGCAGATTCCTAGTGAGCCAGCCACTATACACACACACGGAAAGTCTTTGGCTGGCGGGTTGGTAGGCAGGGCAACCCAACTCCCTAATAACCTGTTTATCCCGACACAAGATACTGATTGTTAGCAAAAGTGCCTAAGATCATTTTTTTATCGATGAAATTTAAGCCTTGTAATCTAGAACCTTATTAGAGTTATTTTATTCCCCATACACATAACAAATATATGTATATAAGGAATCTCTTGTTTTTAGTTTTTTTAGTAGTTAAACTATTTTAACTATAAAAATAACAATATTTTACATTAAAAATATCTTTGAAATGAATAGGAAGATGACAAATCAATGAGCTTCATCGAATAAAGATTTATATATTATTCTTTATTCTTCAGAATCAGATGAAAATCTCAGAAATCTTCAATCAGAAGAAAATCTCGTAGATATAATGCTTATTTATTGCAACTATCATTTAAAAAGTTACGACTCATTTTATGTAATTGACAGAAAAGGGAAAAATGAGAAAAATCTCACAAGTGCATTATCAAATCAATTTATTTATATGCTTAATTTTCGATATGTTTCCTTTTTTTTAATCATTTGTAGGAAAAAAAGTATCATAAATCCAATAATAATAATTTTCCGATTATATGTATGAGCTTTATGATCAAAATTTTTACTAAAATAATAAATCCCAAAGAAAGGATTTTATGTCAGTAAATTTCAAATACTTTTCTTTTTTCAAAAGAAAAAAAATTAAAATAAGTTGACTTTCTCAATTTCAGATAAAACTGTTTAATTGCAAAATATGCAGTTTCTGATAATTTCTACTCTAAAAAGGAATAATATTTCTGAAGAAATAATTTTATCCATAAAAAAAAGAAGATGCAGCATACAATTGTTTTATGATTATTTATTTCTATGCTAGCAAATATTTATACTTCACAACCAAAATTTCTTTTTGTAGTAAAGAATTTCAACAAATTTTATTAAAAAAATTATTTATCCGTTTCACTTTCTACATGATAATAAGTCGTAACAGTGGACCTATCGAATTTGGAAACAAGGTATTCATTGATTCACGAAAATTGAATCAAATATTAAAAGTAACAGAATTAAGAAAAACTATTACATAAGATCTCAGCATCTCAATAACTAATTATTAGACATTATAACTATGGTACGTAATAAGAGAAATCGTTCTGTTTTCAAATACAGAACAATTGTAGATAAATAAAGAGTATTTAATGAAGTTCACTAAATGAATTCTGATGAGTTCACTAAATGAAAATCTTCACGCTGAATTAAAATATAAATAGGAAAGGAACAATTATTTTTTTCCTACAAAATCTGTAATAATTTGTAAATTATAGCAATTCCGCAGCAGAAAAGGTATATATTTATTTAAACGTTACATATTTCAAACAAATTGAAATTAGTACTAAATATTCGTATAACACCAATGGTAATTTTGATAACTAAATTGCTAAAGCATTAATAACTAATTTAAAAAAAAAATTTAAAAAGCCTTATTCCTTCCTTTAAAATTTCCTTTGTTCTAAAGACCTCTCAAAAATCCTGTTTAAAGTATATCTTTATTTAAAATTTTGCTTTCCGCCTTAATAAGCATTACCTCTGTAAGCTTCTGTGAAATATTCAAAACCTTTTTTTTAATAAGACTAGATGTGATGATGTTAAAGGAGATTGGGCTAAAAATATTTAAATGGTTCAAGCTTTTAAAAATTTTATTAAAATGAATTAGAATTCGTGTTTTCTTTCGAAAATTAGAGATATCAAGAGGATATCAGAACCTGATCAATAAATTTTTGGAAATTCTCAGAAATAATATAGCATTAAATCTTAAGTTCTAAATATTTCCATCATATAAAATGAAGAAAATGTTTTGCAAATAATGAATATTATTCACTTAATTTTTATAATATGATAATACTAATGCTTTCTGTAGGTTTTATTAAAACAACTCTTGTCTACTTGAAATCTTGAAAATTTTCTAAAATATCCCGAATTTACTTTATCACATTTTTTGAGATGTAATTGAGTAAAAATTTCATATAACATAGTTTAGAAACGTATGCCATTGAATATAGAAATGTTTTTGCCAAAGTGAATCCTCAAATATATAATTTATGGGGGAAACGAGATCACTTTTCAAATAATAGGAAGAGTTTAATTTGCCTAAATTATTTTCCTTCTGCGTGAATTACAATGTGTATATTAAATAAATTAACCATATCCATTTTTTTATGATCCTTTATGATAAAGTAAAAAACCCAGTTGTTTTTTCTTTTTTATAAACTTAGTTCATAATTTAACATATAGTATTAGAATTTTACAAAATAAACGGATAATTTTGAATCCACTTGTTATCATAATGATTTATAAGCAGAAGTAAATAAAAAAATTATTCAATTGATCAATGAAAAGGTATAAAATTTGTCAAAATATTGAGTATAATTTTTTTTAAAAAAGAATATTGCTTTCTTTATCTACGAAGAGAAAAAAAAGGAATTTATTCTGAAATTTTATTATTGAGATATCCATAAGATATCTTGATCTCGAAAAATAAATCATTTCTATACTCCGATCCAAAGAGTTATATCAGGCAACTGAAAAGGATTTGATCACTCGCAAATGTACTCTCCATATTGAATCTGAGGAGAGGAAAAGAGAGCGCCTCTCCTCTTCCAGTGACAGCGAAGCACTCCAATCCATTCCATTTCCCAGAAGCAGACAGACAAAGGAAGAAGTTCCGAAATTATCCCGGGCCCAAGAGATGCGGGCTCGCCTTGTGTCGACGAAGCAATCTTGGGCCTCCGTCCTCTCCGGAGAGGAAATGTGTTTTCGTGACTTTTCTGCCGCCGCATCCACTCCAGATCTCGGGAGGCTGAGTGTGTGGCCTGCAATTCTCTGCAACTTAACCCACCCCCAATCCCGCCATCGAATGCTTAATTGTGAAATATATTATTGACGGAGTAAGCGTGTTTCGCTTTGAGGGCATTTGAGCTCAGAAATTGGTTCCCGCTTATGGAATCGCCTGCATTTTTGATAGTATGAACTCGCGATAACAATTCAAGTCTCTTTTCAAAATTACCTTCACTTATTGACGCTGGATGAATAATTCTTCATGAATTAAATAATTCAAAATAAATGTATTGTTGACGAAAAAGTATTAAGATCGTATTAGGGTTATTTAGAGGTTTTATTTCTTTATTTCTTGTCGATATTTTTCATCAAGGAACAATGAATTTATGCAAATTATTTTATAAGCATAAAAAATAACATAATATATAGATATTGCTACTATTAAATAAATTGCAACTCCAGCTTATGCATATTGACTAATAATATATGTTTACTAGAGTAACGCTTTGGATGCCTAAAATTAATGGTATTTAATTGGTTGAATTGTCACCAAAAAGTACCCAAATAGGGAAGAAATACATACTAATAGTTTTAAGGATTTAAATTGTTGAGTTATCTATGAAATCTAACCTCTACGGTTACACTTGGATATGTTTCTTTTAAAGGAAAGAATGAGATTAATTTGGAAGAAAGGATTTTTCCTGTTTAAATAAAATGCTGTTGATATTAGAAGAAAGTTACAATAAAAAAGCTATAGGCATTAAGAAGGGTAAAAAATGAGATATTGAATACTATAACAGTTTAAATATGTTAAAAGTAACTTTAAAAAACCTTTTTGCTCATTTTGTTCTAATAAGGTCCAACAATTTTTGGATTCTTATTTCAATATATTTTCTTCCAGACAGGGAAATAATTGGAAAAAATTACTTCTTTTGATTGACTTTTCTAATGATAAAATAAGGAGGGGCAATTTGAAAACAGTTTATCTTAAATAATTAGTTATTAGTTTATTTTAATTAATTATTTAGCCTGAACAAATTTACCGATGACCATACATCTGGTTAATATTACCTCTTAATATTTTACGAAATCTCGGAGCAAAATACAATTGTTTATTTATAACAAATACACGTTTTCCAAATTACTTATATTTTGAATAGAGTGATAATAATATTTGAGAACTATAAACAAGAGTAGGTAAAAAAACGTGTGTTTTCTGTAATTTCTATTTCCAGAGTCCAGTAATACTGCTGGTATCCAATGATGAATTGGTATAGTCGGCAACGTGTCACTCTTATTTCCACGCTAGTTGTTGGGGTGTAGCAAATCGTTAAATATGGCAGCCCCATTGTCGATCTGCATCAAGGGGAAACTGAGGATATCGATTTATTTTTTTGTTTTTGGAAGGCCATAAACCGGAGCTGATTGTAAGTGCAGTATAGCGACTGTTGTCCATCGAAAAGCAAAATCTAAGAATGGATAGAGAGCTGCAAACTAGAGGGAGCATCTTTATGTGAGAAGATAGATCGGGCAGGCCATCGACATCAGCAATTGAGGACATTTTGAAAACCATTGAGGGTATGGTGTTGAAAAATAGATGAAACAAATTAGATGAAATCGCCAATATTTTACGCCATAGTCATGGCTCAGAAAAATTATGTTATCTACTTTCTAAACAACATTCGGCCAAGACTATACAGGAGTTGGATTTTGAAGAGCGGGAATACCTGTCATAGAGTCCAGACTTCTCTCCAAGCTATTTTCATATGTTTGGAACACAGAAAGGGAAGAAATTTTGTAACCGATGAAGGAATATTGATGTGGGGTGAAGTTAGTTACAGATACAACCGAAAAATCTTTTTTTCGTATGGAACCCAAAATCTTTTGATACGTTGAAAAAATTTTAGGGTGCCGTATATGGTGGATATGTAGAAATATAATGTATGTTTTATTTTTATATTATTAGAATAAAAGCACTTTTCACAAACATTCTTTAAATTTTTGAGTCTCCCCAAACATTGTCTAATAAATATTAAATTATATCTATATGTATATCTATATCTATCTATCTATCTATATACATATATCTATATATATCGATATCTATATCTATCAATCTATATCTATCTATCTATCTATCTATCTATTTATCTCTCTCTCTCTCTCTCTCTCT
>JAOUZG010035355.1:4248808-4259300 GCA_026289955.1 Argiope argentata | reverse complement strand
TATATATATATATATATATATATATATATAATAGAGGGATAGAGACTGATAGAGGAGTCTTATGATTGTTGTAGTCCGATTTAAATTAGATAATGTCTTAAATAATCAAGACAAATAATGACTTAAAATTAAGTTTCTCACATGATAACTTGAAATTTACGATCGATGACTTTAATTTAATTTTTCAAATATTTATTTGAAAAAAAATTGAGGTGGATAAGTAATAAAAATGGTTTAATAAGTCTAAAATATTTTTCCTTCATATGAAATGCGATGTGTATTTTCAAAATAAGTGAAGCCATTTATTTTACAAGTCTCTTTATAACGTAGATATAAGCCAGTAATCTATTTAGAAAAGGTATTTTCCTTTTATAGAAACTGGTCAAAATTTAGCATTTATATAAATGCATTATTGCGTTATATAATTAATGCAATGTAATTTATATGAATTAATGTTTCAAAAAACGGTATAATTTTGAATCCAATTGTAATTTCAGAACTTTATAAGCAGAATTCAATATATAAATGATTCATATGACCGTATAAAAGGTATAACCTTTATGAAAACCCGAAGTATGAAATTTTAGCGAGCATAAAAATGTAACAACGTATTCTTTCATTATAAAATATAAAGTTTATTCTTTTTTTCTAAATTTTAATATTGTAATGCTCATAAAATATATAAAACCTCAAAAAATAAATTACATCTACATTCCAATAAAAAGAGTTATATCAGGCAACTGAAAAGGTTTTGATCACTCGCAAATGTACTCTCCATATTGAATCTGAAATCGCTTACAGGAAAGGAAAAGAGAGCTCCTCTCCACTTCCAGTGACAGTGAAGCACTCCAGTCCATTCCATTTCCCAGAAGCAGACAGACAAAGGAAGAAGTTCCGAAATTATCCCCGGCCCAAGAGATGCGCGCTCGCCTTGTGTCGACCAAGCAATCTTGGGCCTCCGTCCTCTCCGGGGAGGAAATGTGTTTTCGTGACTTTTCTGCCGCCGCATCCACTCCAGATCTCGGGAGGCTGAGTGTGTGGCCTGCAATTCTCTGCAACTTAACCCCCCACCCGCCACCATCGAATGCTTAATTGTGATATATATTATTGATGAAGTAAGCGTGTTTCACTTTGAGGGCTTTTGGGCTCAGAAATTGGATCCCGCTTGTGGAATCGCTTACATTTTTGATAGTATGAACTCACGATAACAATTCAAGTCTCTTTTCAAAATTACCTGCACATATTGACGCTGGATGAAGGATTCTACTCTGATAATTCGAAATAAATGTATTGTTGACAAAAGAGTATTAAGATCGTATTAGGGTTATTTAAAGGTTTTTATTTATCCAATCATCAGCTATATTCTTCACCAAAAGATAATGAATTTATGAAAATTGTTTTATTAGCATAAAAAATAACGGAAGTCTCACAATTGCCTTTGCATATAAATTGCTGCCTTTAAATGGATTTTACATTCAGATGTACATGCTTATTTTGGACGGCATACAATTATCAGAGCAAAATCTTGAATGACGAAATATTCATGCTGATTATTAATCCAGAATTTCATCAAATAGTATCAAAATAGAGAAAAAACTCGTATTAGTAATTTTTTTTAAATTTAAGTTGTTGTGTTAGAAAAATAAAATGAACTTTTAAATTTGCATTTGAATATGGTTTCTTTTTTTAAATGGACGGTGATACCTAGGATTTATCTTGTGTTTAAATAAAACATAATTGTTTTTAGATTAAAAGTTTAAAAAAAAGTTATAGGCATTAATCAGATTAAAAGAATTGATGTTAAACATTATTATAGCATAAAAATTTAAAAAAAAACTTTTAAAACTGAGTTTATGTTTATGTTTTCTAATTAAATAAGAGATCTTTGCATTTTAATGCACTATTTTATGCACTGTTTTAAAAAATTATGAATGCAGAGTTCGAAAACATTTTTTTATTAATTACTAAGCTTGATTTTTCGCAAAATACAAGCTCAGAATAATATTTTTTTGTTTATGGTGAATCAAAATTAACAAATAGATAAAACGCTTCAAACATGGAAGGACTTCTTTATGTGACGGAGAATCGGGCCTGCTCTTGACGTCAACCACTGAGGACAGTTATTTTATGGGTGGTGTTTAAAAAGATCAAATTGTAAAAATAGACGAAACCGCCATTAATTTACATATCAGTCATGGTTCAGCGTATTCAGCAAGATATGCTAGGCTTCACTATGGCCAACGAACAGCCGGGACAATAAAAGAGCCTGGTTTCGAATTGTTGGAATACCTGCCATACAGACCAGACCTGATACTAAGCTATTTTCCTTTATTTGGACAAAAGATGAGGAAAGGGATTTGCAACTGATGAAGATATCATTGATACAGTGCAAAATTGGTTACAAATGAAACCAGAAAACTTTTTTTCCGTTTGAATCTGAAAACATTTGAAACACTAGGAACAGTTCAGATTGCTATTTAGGGTGGTTATGAAGAAAAATAGTGTATGTTATAATTTTTTAAGATTTAAATAAATTGTCTTTTTCTAAAACTTTCCTTTACTTTTTGATACTACCCAGTACAATGACGAATACATATTAAATGAAAAGCACTTCTTTAAAAAAATGTATTGATTTTTTAATATATAATTAATACATATTATTATAGATTTGTTTAGTTTAATAAAACAAAATACCGATCAGACCGATAGAATATAATGCGACTGCTTTCTTTAACTGTATAAATGATTCTATAATTATTCAAAGATTTATTCACTCTCCCCAAATTGAGCAACTTGCATTTGATCATTGAATGTGAACCCTGGAAAGCTTTCACCACTGATTTGTTCCGGATTCTTTATCTGTAGAAGATCTTCGGTACCATTTCTTCTCCAATTCTTCAACTTTGATGTTTTCACGGACTTAAAACGAACAAAGATGACTTAGTAGGAAAAACGAAGTGGATGAAAAAAAAGAGTAAAATTCCTTTTCAATTCTTCACAATCGGGTAAATTACCTTTAAATCGACATTTCTTTTGTCTCATTTTTTACATTGGATGCTTTTTTTATTTTAAGGAAAGTGGATTGCCTTTAGGTGGAGGCTATAAAGAACTCTTCTAGTCGGAGATTATTGTTCGAAGATATTTCTCGAGTGTTCTCTGAAAATAAAATGCAATTGCCTGGGATCTCTGTTAGAATTCTACATTTAATTTCACTTACGGAGAATATTATTGGATACAAACGATTTTGTATCAAATGTAAAAGATGAAATTTAATACTTGAATTTAAATGATAAAGAAATATCCTGACATTTTTATTATACTAAGTATTCTATTTATTTTAATACTATAAAAGGGAAACATTAAGCCTCGAGGCGGCGAATAATCCTGAATTTAGATGCTTCATAGCTCCACATAAGATTTTAAAAGTCGTATTTCTAAGAGATTATAAAACTGAATTTTCAAGTTTGATAAGGAATCTAGATCTTAAATATTAGATTAATAACAACTTATTCTGTGAATACTGAGTGAAAAAAATATTTTTTTTTAAACGAAAAAAATATTAGTACTTATTTCTCGGGGTATCTGTCGACAAATATATAGTGCCATTCTTAAAAACTGCAACAGAAAGGAGTTGAGTTTCATATGTGTATTGGCATAGGAGTTTTTTAATTGTCAATATAATGACATTACAATAAAAATATGTTCTCCATTTATAGATATATTAAACACTAGATTTATCAAGGAGTTATTTTGACCTGTTTGAGAAAACTTTTCGTTAATTTTACAGAAGAAAATTATTGCCGTATTGTATGAAAATATTTTTTTTACTTTTATAAGACTTATACGCATAGATAAAGGTTTGGATATAAAAATGATATGTTTGTAAACTACGTGTATATAAGAAGTAAGAAGGCTGTCGAAAGTTAGTCTAATAAAAGTTATTAGTAAGAAGACGTGTAAGCCAATGTTTTGATAATACAGAATGGTAGAAGAATACATGGTCTTGAAGTCCTAAATTGGAAAATAAATACTTTTTTAATAAAGACAACAGAGGTGTTTTCTTTTTATCACACCATTGCTCATAAAATACATTTAAAATAGAAAAGTTTTTCTTACTGTAACATCCTAATAGATAGGTAAATTTATATTTTTTTCAAATTAAATACCAAAAAGTGCCAAAATTATCTCTTTGGTAGAAATAGGCATATGCCAACTGATGGTAAACCTATTATTAAATGCATGTGTCTGAAAAATAATTGCAAGCACTTTTACTTATGTGTTTAGTTGCTACTTATGTTTATGTCAGATTTAGCGATTGAGAGAATAAATGCATTTATACGCTTCATTTCATTGCACCATTAAAGAGATATAAAATGAAAAGACTAAATAAAAGCTCGTTTTAAATGAGGATTCAATGTTTCAGAGAATTCAACGTCATATTGAACTTTTACTGTGATGAGTAAATGCTAAAACAAGACAATACGAGTGTTCTACTTTCATTAGTTCGGGTATTTAATGGTGCACTGTTTGGAAACGAATCCAATATTTTAACTCCTGAAAATATTTAAAAATAGTTACCAGAAAATAAATTAAAGTTTTTTGTCAGTTATCTGAAATAGGTAATAAGGAAATAACAAAAAAAAAAATCTCTGAAATCAGTTCACATACAACATTGTTCCAAGTAGAAATTATTAGCTCTTCGTGATTCCGAGATGAGATTAAAATTTCAGGTTCCATTTGAATCCATCCATTAGGAATAGAATTGCATAAAAAGAAAATAAGGATTATAATATGTTTTTTGAAGGGATGTTGATACAATTAATTGTAATTGAATGTTTTACACTCAATAATGAGTTTCCAAAACTGAGAGAATGCCATTTGAATATAATTACCATTTTTGATAATTTCCTAATTTGAAAAATAATTATGTTCATTTCATAATTTTAATAAAATTTTATTTCATGATTTTAATGAAATTTTATTTCATAATTTAAAAAGTTAATTCATAATTTGAAAGAAAATGGTTTGTTATAAATTAAAAATTCAAATAAAATTTTGAAAAACTGTGAGTAATGAAAAAAGTTTTTTTGCTATTTTATTTCAAATAATTTTTTTACTATATTTCTATTGCAAATTTATTTATCCTAATCAGAAAATAGATTGTTTAAATATTTGCTTTTTTTTAGCTAAGAAACATTTTAATTTCGCAAAATCATTTCATTTTTTTTCTATCCAAAACAAACTTTCCGCGTAACATTATGCGTCTTGTTAATCAGAACGAATTCGTTTGTGATCCTGAGAAAATAACATTAGCATGAATTAACATTGCTATAAAAAGAGGATAAAAAAGATTTCTTCTTCCATATAGAAATAGAATAAAACCAATTGATCGTTAAAAACGTGCAGAAATTCTACTTATATAGAAAATAATTTGTATTTATCTTATTATTATATATACCACATATGTGTTATATATATATATATATTCAAGATATTTTGTTACAATATGTGGTTGTAGAAAAAATAATTTAAATGAGTTTTATTCTTGAAATATTGGCAACAATTAAGGAAAAGTTCGTTGTCAAGTATGTATTTTGAAACTAAATTCATAATTACCATCCAAAAAAATATTTCTGTATTACAAAATAATGATAAACATTATACCCATCCATTAACAAAAGAGCATCTTGAATTGGAATTTAAAATGTTCATAATATTTCAGAATATGCCAAAAAGAAACAAATGTTAAAATTGATGGTTTAATTCGACTATACAAGATCGAATATAATCTTGCCGAAAGGCTTTTTTTCTTAGGCTTATGAAATATAGACTTATTTTTATAGATTCCTCCAACGACTTATGCTTCAGCTCCTTTTTTCAATCAAAATTAAAAAAGCATGTATATGTAATTGAAGTATCATTTGGTTGTGGTTCGAGGTATAAAAACAAAACATTTTGAAACATCAGAGTGAAATCCTCAGTATAAAATGAGGAGGTTGCTTGTTTTGAGATTCATGAAATACAAAAGTTTGTTTTGAGCGTTTATGTCTTTTTTGATACAGAATTGGAACTATGAAAAAACATTAGAGAGATTTTTCAATTAATGAAGCATTTTTTTCTTACCAGAATTAATAAGAAATACAATGCACTGTATACTAATATACATATATTACTTCATTTCATGTTATCTTTTCAAGTGTGGCTATATTTTTTTACTACACTATATAAAGAAAAGCTAAATTCTGAATCTAAGGAAAAAATTAACATTACATAATTTTTTATTCGATAGACATTTTTATTCTATTAATTAAGCTAATTTCACATGGATTTGATCTGTTTAGTTAAATCCAGTACTAACATATACAGCAAAACAAAATTACTTACATTCTTTAAATTTCTATTAATAATCAAGTATGATAATTTATTCATTATTTATCATCGTCATTAATAAGGCTCTAAAATTGTTGTATATTGGTATTAAATTTTCCGTAAATTGAAGTTTATTAAATGTGTCTTTGGAAATGTACAAAACATTACAGAAACTATTTTTTCCCAAAATATATTTTTTTCCAATTTCGTTTTAATGTTAAAGAAAGCTCGTTGGCATTATGCAATAAAATTATGTTTTCCATCTCTGATCATCTGTATTTTTTTGTACTTGTTCTTCCAAGCTTTTAATTCCAAAAATTATCTTTGTTTCAAAACGCGTAAAAAGATCTTAATAAAGAAATGGCAAGTATATACTTTTATTTTGCATCCTGAAATACTTCAGGGATTTTTAAGCACCCAACATTTTTCATCCATATCAAAGGATTTTCTTTCGAACATTATTTTTGCTATGATAGTTGAAAGAGTTGTTTTGAAAAGAGCTTGAAGAAACAATCAATAAGATGAAGAGGAGAGAAAAAAAATGGTTAAGATATTTTCATTTTGAGAGGCAATAAAAAGAATTTCAAAAGCAAATTGAATAATGCGGGGAACAAACTTTCATTTTAGAGTTTTCAAAAATTTGCAAAATGCATGCATATTTCAATTCCCAGCAAAACACAAAAATCAGTCAGTGTTTTTTTTTAAATGAAGCGAGTGTCTTCAGTTCCCTTCTTTTTATGTTTGCCGTAATAAATATTTCTCGGAATTTGTATAAAACATTTCATAAAAACAAATAACTTTGAATTTGTCGATGACCAATCGAGTTAGGAAGTCTGCTTCATTGCGAAATATGATTTCCTTTGTATTTTTTTTCTTTCATTTTTCTCTCCCCTGTTTTATTTCTTTCTGTTCATCTCTCAAAAGTAAATTTTATAAGATGTTGTGAAAGGTGTCAACTTATTTTTCAGTGGGATTAAATTGAACTATTTTTTACACCAAATCTGCTGATAAGTCTTTCAACTATTATAAGCAATGGAAGATGTTTGCCAACTGCAATTTTCCCTATTTTCTAGCAAAATATAACAACTGACAAAATATTAAATTCAATCATACCATTCTGGGCATTAAAATGTTTTGTAACATTTTATTTTCGCTATTTATATATTACTAACTGAAATTTAATAATTCATTCAGATTTAAGTATTATTCAGATCATTACTAAACATATAACTATTCTGATAGTTTACGCCGGCGTTTCGACACAGAGGTAGCGCGCCTTGCACGTGATCTGGGCATCACGGGCTGGAGTCCCGATTGGGCATGGTTGTTCTTTACTATCTGTGAGATGAATGAATGTGCCGTGTCAATTTTCCTTTTCTGAAAAGTTGTTTTTTTTTTCTTTTCTTGTTTTGAGATTATCATTTAACTTAACTAAAACTCAGCAAACTGACTTCGAAAATATTTTTTTCTCTTTTTCATATTATCAATAGCTCAGTTTGCTGATTTAAATCATACTTAGATTTGTTACACTGTTTCATCATTAATTGAAAGTGTTTACTTATCTTCTTTAAGTAAACATTTTAATTCTTTTATTACCTAAAAATATCTTTTTATTTTACATTACCAGTCCAAATACTTCTTCCATTTTCTCATATAGATAAAAAATGTATAATAAAAGCAAATTATAACAGTTACCTAAGTCTCCTTTTCGAATAGTTTAAAAAAATACATTTGTAATTATAAAGATTTTCCTTTCGAAGAATTAAATTATTACCCAAATATTAAGAGAATAAATAATTAGTTTTGCATAAAAAAACAAACAAAAGATGTTAATTAAAAATTTTAATTTGTTTTGAAATAATGTACTAAGCCAGATAGATTCTGGCGAATGCTACGCCAGAACCTTAACCACTGCACTATTTGAACACCGTTTACGGTAACACATTATTAGTATATAAACTATGTTGAAAGATTCAGAGATATTTCCTCAAAATTGACTGGCTATTAAGCCTTTATATTTACATGAATGAACATTCTAAATGTTTACTATAATGCATAAAATTTCACCCCGAAGTCCATTTTAGTATCTTACCTTCTCCGTGTTAGTATCAGTCTTATATGTTTCAATTCCGGTTTAAAATTTTGCGCCAAACTTTTCTTCAAACTAATGTAAAAACAAAAGCAAATCTCTTTTGGAATCCATAAATGTGTTGGCTTTAATACAAAATAATAAAAAATTGAAATGTTTTTAAAAATGGTGATTTTATTGTATTGAAATACCGCAAGTTGTTGAGATATAGACGAAATTTTTAATCTTTAAAGAAAATATTTTTTCATTAAATAGATTTGTATCTTTAAAATACCAACTACCTTTTAATATTATTAAAGATTTATAAAAACATGCAATTGTTACTAGTACATTTAAGAAATTATACTATATAACATTTGGAATAAAACATAATGTTAGTTTCATTATTTCATTTACAATGATTATTTAATATCGTTCACGGTATAATAAAATTAGACTATTTATAATAAAAACATAATGGAAATAATAAGAAAATTTATTTGCATTAAAATAAATTATGAATCAATCTATAATGTTTATATATACATCTGTACTTGCAAGAAAATAATCATGGTAAGCTTGCAGCCAAGCAAGTGGAACACATTCAAAATTAATATAAAAGTGAATTGCAAAATATAATGTAGTTATATCCTTTTAAATGAAACTTAATAACACGTCAACTAAATTCAATACAATAATTAAACAAACTATGAAATGTAATTCAATTATAAAACCAAAATCTAGAGTTAAAAAATTTTAAACTGGCCTATTGGATATAACTAAAATAGTCTTATTATGCATAGCTGTGAAATGATACAGGGCTATTATTGAAAGATTTTTCTTTCTATCCAATTGCACAGCAAGAATTTATCATGACCTAAGAAAGTTTCGAAATTTAACAGTTAAAAGAGAAAAATAATCTGCAATTGAAATGCAATAAAGAATGAAGAATGTGGTTACAGTGAATAAAAATTATCTCCCCAAGTCATGTGATATTATCTTTTTCTATACCAAAATGGTGGTTGCTCTCCTTCTATCACTATTTTATCTCTACTGATTTCAAGTTTATTCTGCACGTACAGAGGAAGATTTTTTTTCAATAAAAGAAAATATTCATTAACAGAATGTTTGTCTATTTACAACGTAATATATTTACACATATACTATACAAGTAAGTACACATACTGGGATTTATTTAAAAAATGTGGGAAAGATTAGATGAATACATATTATTTAACAGCAAGCGAAACAAACAAAAAATACAAAAAACTATCAAAATGATTGAAATATTTTTTTTGATTATACAAAAAAATAAAATTTATTACAAAATAATAAATTATACATTAAAATTTTATTCAATCAATTTTTAAGAAAGGATTCATGAATGCAAATTATTTAATAACAGAAAGAACAAAGAAAACCCAGAAATGATTATAAATTGGGAAGATTATTTTTGTTATATATAAAGATTTAAAACTTAAATCACAGAATATATGAAACTTTCATTTTGCGAATATTTAGAGGATTTCAAACATAATTACAGGATCCATTATTTTTGCATTATTTGATGCTGTTACATTTAATTAAAATAATCATTGAAACATTTTTCTGACAGTTATATATAGAGTATATGAATTGATTGCATTACAGTTTACTACCGCTCTTAATCATGAGAATTAAATTGACTCCCAGAGATTGTAACTAAATATTTTGTTATTATGATGTAATCAAATTTAATAAGGAAAGTTATAATTGCTGATAATTTTAAATGGAAGTTAAGGAAAACAATTGCAATAGCATTCTAAAATCTCAAAAATATTCTTTCTGATTCTTAATTAAATCTGAAATTTTTCAATGAGAGATACAAATTCATTTTTCCTCTTATCATTTCTTAAAGTACCTAGTAGTGCTATCCTGTAATGATTTAATTCAATTTGTTTGATTCAATTTTAGAGAGAAGTAAAGGATCACGCATGTGTTTGGTTATGTGTACGTGAGGAGAGTAATCTGCTATTTAGAGTGAAAGAAGTGTTGATCTGAAAAGATAAACATACA
>JAOUZG010035355.1:4216599-4243808 GCA_026289955.1 Argiope argentata | reverse complement strand
ACTAAAGTCCATTCAATCCGAACCCGCTAAGCATAAAAACGTAACAATATATATAAGTATAATGAATAAATATGTGCCTGACATATAGTTAGATATTTTTTTCTTATAGAAACCTTCCAAAAAGTAAATCATCAACAATTTATGAGGTAATAAAAATAAAATGTTTTAAGCGAAACGAAAAATTTATTCTAAAGATTAAAAAAAATCTTGATTCACTTATTTCTTTCTGAGCATCTGTGTGCTATCATAAATAAAAGACACTTACACGTGAAGTAATATTTATCAGGTTTCTTTTCTTGAACTAAATGTCTCTTTTTATATCATTTTCTAAGATATTTTACAGACTTCTTATAAGTTTGAGAAGTTTACTGATAACATACAGACCACTTTCCTAACCTCTATGGAGGAAGGCATTTTTATATATTTTTTCTTTCACTTCAAATGCATTTCTGACATTTTCTTCATATGTTTTCTTTCTTTAATCTGAAAAAAATAAATCGATTAAGAGTTTATAAAAATGGAGTTTCTTTTCTTGAATGTCTATGAAACTGAATCCCTTTGGCATTCGTATAACAGTTCAACTTTTTTCAGAAAAGATTTTCGCAGTAATGTCGCTACGTTTAATGTAATTGATAATAGAAAATATATTTTTTAAAATTAAAGTATTAATCTCATTTTTCTTAAAACTAAATTCCACTAATTATGTTGATTTATTAAAAGTAAGTGAACTATTGAATATTAAAAAGATAACTAAAACTTTCTATAAAAATAAAATTTAATAAAAGCAAGAAATGAAATAATTTGAAATAGATTCAAAGATTTACATTCCTTTTCAAAAAAATGAATTCAGAACACAATACTAATTCCATTGGAAATTATATTGATAAGTTATTTAAAATTTAAATGAAGATTGATTTACATTGAGAGATAAAAAAAAAACAAATTTAACATATTAGGGTTTTCTAAAATTCACTTAAAAATATAAATTTTGTTGTAAAAGAATGAGAGCTTAGTTGTTAAAAACTGCGTCATGTATTTAAAAATTGTTATGTTAAATTTTAATATAAAGAAATAAAAAGTAATTAAAGCTAAAAACGAAATTCAAAATGTAATTTTACAGTAAAGTTTTTTTGTATTAAATTACTATTTAAGGTTTAACTTCTTTCCTGCTACATAGTATTATGTGAATAAAATGTTAATAGACAAATTTTATACCTATTGATACTAAAAATGGCAACATTACTTAAATTTATGTAAGGTGTACCCAATCGGAGATTTTAAATATTCTAACATTGTATCAAATTTTAGTCAGTTTATTTATTAGACAATAGATGGCGCGGTTGTCATCTTTATCCTGATTTCTGGAAAAATATTTCCTCCTTTCGCAGCATGATGAGTATCAGATAGCACATCGAGTAGTTACCCAGTTTCTTGGTGCAGAAGAAAGGCCCATTTCACAAATTTATTATAGAGTGTAAGAAGTATAAGAAAAATGCGTGTTTCGCTATTATATTTCAGTGATGTCAGTGTTTTGAGGAGGGACAAATAAACGTCAAGATTTGTCACACTTTTAGCAAGCTCACGAAGCGATCGACAATGCTACGATTTCGGCTTTCGGATTCGATGACAAAATTGTAGAACCACCAAACGTGAAACTGTTGCTGTTTGATAAACAAAAAGAAACTTTCATTACATAATTCTCAAAAGACATTATAGAATCATAGTGGTAAGTCGTACTAATCTCTCCGACCCCCTGAAGGTACAAGGAGTAAACCATAAAACTGAATGACTAGACCACTGCAATAGCATCACTGGTGGGAACAATGAGTGAGTCGTAAGGACTATCATTCGTCACAGTACATCCCTTCCAGTAGGGAGTACATCCTGTCATCAATGGGAGGAGCCTACTCCTTCTTATTTGTGTACCTTCCAGGGTGTAGAGATCCAACCACCATGAAGGAAACCTAAAATCCTCATTTTGAGGAACCCCCTAGGAGATGCATTAAAGTAATAAAAGAACACTGTGAAAAATTAGAACCATGGTAACTCAGGAGTTTCTACATACAATTGTTCTTATTAATGGTTCGGTATCTCAATGTCAATGGTGGTTATTTATAACTGTACTCTTCCACAAAAATTGCAAATATAGTGTTATAACAAAAATGTATTTATGTATCTAATAGTAATGTAGAATTGATTTATATGCACTCTATAATTTCGGTGAGAAACACATTAGCACTGTTAGAATGTGCTAATGTGCGGAGCTGGATTTACTGGTATAGCATTTATGATTATGGATTGATAATCATAAATGCTATACCAGTAAACATAAATTACCAAATCACACACACACACACACACACACACACACACACACACACACACACATATATATATATATATATATATATATATATATATATATATATATATATAATTTTGTTGTTGGAACAGTGGTGAATGTTATAACCGGGTAGGTAACATATTTATCATCTCCAAAAACAGAGAATGGCCTTTTACTGACTTATTCAATAGAAAAATATGAAATATAAATAATTTCACAAATATTCATTTTTGCTAAACTATTAATTATTAGTTATTTTCAAATTTAAAATAAACTAATGACACATGGGATAAGAGGTACAAAAACTAAATACGGTGCAAATTACTAAATGCATTATTTTCAATTATTCTGGTGAAACACAATAAAAAAAGGAACTGCACACAATGGAACATTGCATGTTGAGCATGATACTTTCGTTTGTCTTCGATTATTTTTTGCACAACAATGTTTGCCATATATTTTAAGGGAGTGGTAAGATATTAATCGGCCTCTTAAAAAGGGTTGAGGCTTATAAATGGGGATATCAGAACACGATTTATAATTAAATGTTTCAAATGGATTAAGGCACATTTTAAAGATAATTTAAGTATAAATAAATTTGCTTTTTCTTCAGAAGAAAAAAACTTATTTTTCATAATTATGATAAAATACTCCAAAATGAATACATAAAAAAACGTTTTTATGTAAGGAGCTCTTAAGCTCGATGTTATATTTTCAAAACATTAGATTTAAGCCTCCAAACAGCATTATTCACAGGCATCTTCCATTGCCTATAAAGTTACCATAAAAATTCAGGAGACATAAAAATGTCATCATTGTTATATCGCTTAAATTCCATATCATAAAAATAAACACATGCTGCATAACAACCATTTTGAAGAGGTCATAAAAGTCAACGGCTCTCTTCGCATTCTAAAAGAAAAAAATGCTTGCTATGTAAATGTCTTTGCTAAATTTCAAAATAGAAACATCTTTATTGAGTAAAATGAAATGCATGCAAATGCGTACCCAAATCGTCTCGGTGTTGATGTGCGAATAAAAGGGTTTTCACTAAACAGCCTGTCTCGCTATAAAAAAGGGAGTTAAAAAAGCTAAAAAAAATGCTTTAATGCTTTTTCTACTTTCTATAGTATGAAGTAATGAATATTTTTAAAGATGAGTATAGTTAAAGTTATTACTTGAAGCAATGATAGGATAAAAAGAAGTTTCCTCCTCATTTGCCATCATATATTTATTTTATAAAAAGTAAAATTTCAAAATAGATATTTGGAAAAATAATAAATGATATTAAGCTTGTGTTTTATGATGAAACAAAAATAATAGGGTAAAAGGAAATATGGTAATCATTTTCTGGATATAAAAGTATTATTATGAGCAGCAATTTAAAACTTGTTGAAAGAGGAAGGCTTTTATATTTTTGACTAAATAATACAATTTGTAATAAATTTTGTCTTTGATACTATATATTTATTAAAACGATCATACAGTTCTAAATATATGGCAATAAAATCTTCAACAATTCAATATTTTATCTCTTTAAAAAATAAAACAAAAAATGCTGCAAAGATATATTGATATTTTTTTAAAAAAATATGACGAAGTATATAGATTCTGCAAGTTAAAACAAATACAAATGTAAAAAATAGAGCAATATAATTATGGTACAGAATACTAAAGTTTGTTTTAGAAAAATAAAGTTTTATTCAAATATTTCAAACTTTAGCAAAGCAACATAATATTGAAAGGCTATATATTCAAAATCAATTAAAATAAGTGAAAAGTTTTGAATCCTTTAACGAAATTTACTTCAGTTAATGATTATAATAGAACAATGATCATTTTTTGAAAGCTTTGAAAATAATTATCCAACTATGGTTATAAATTTTTCATTTTTTATGCGTGGTCTTTTGAGATTTGGGTATTCATGCTGATGTATAAGAGAAGTTCTGTAAATATTTACAGTACAGAACACGTCCGTAACGAAGGAAACTATTATGTTATACTCAAAAAAAGAACACTGTTGTAAGCATTAAAGCTTTCGTAGTCCAACAGAAATTTTTAGCTTCCATATTCTGGGGCTTGTGTGATTTCAGTTTAAATGAATCTAAATTTTCAATTCATTCTGGAAACGTTTCTTTTACTTTTACAACTTCTTAATTTACAATTATTTTATTAAATGGAAAAACAGTCATATTGGAGCAGGCATTGTAATTAAAATGTTGAACTTAATTGCTCAACAAAAAATGACACAAAAAAGTTAATTTTGAATATAAGTCATACCAGATTCTCCAACCAGCCTCGAAAATATGCGGATTTAAGCAGTAAAACTGAATGAACGGACCGCTGCAACAGCAACACTAGCAGGAAATGTGGTTAAATCCTTATGACCATCACTGTCCACGGTACAAAAATTCCAGTAGGAAGTACGTCCCATTATGGATGAGTGGACCCATATCTCCCAGCCCATATCAGGGTGACATGATCTAACCACCAAGCCAAAAGCATCTCATCCCCATTTCGAGATGCCCTCGGGGGGGATAATTTTGAATATGAGAATTTCCTGAGTTCTTGGCATTTTCAGAAAAAAAAATGAGAAAACACTTCTATAGGGTTCTTAAATAGTTTCTTTAGTTTTCATTCTGTCATTTTTTGGGGTCATTTCGATTGTTATAACAATAGTATTTGAGATTAGTACTTAATCCTTTATTTCCTAATCAAAATTTTAAGTATCAAAAGATCTTCTGAGCCGGCACCGCTAGGAAGAAAATGACGCAAAAGGTGAGTTTAAGTGCATATAAAATCCTCAATTATACTTTGCCATTTTTACAGTATTTACATTTATTTATCATGTGTTTATTGATATAAAGATTATGAAGTTTTCAATTTTTCCTCAGTTTAAAAATATTTTTCACCTGAAAAATACATTTTATTTTAAGGCATCAGTTTGAGATCAATGGTACATATCTCTAATGACAAAGTGATTATTCATTATCATATCTTCACTAATTTCTAATGCACATTGAGTATTATTAACAGTGAAGATATTAAGTATCATATAATGTTTAACTGCATTCATAATATCATCACGAAGTCCTGGCATAGAGGTAGTACATCTTCCCTGATATCTGGGCATCTTGGTACGATTCTCGGATCTGGCACGGTTGTTCTTCTTCTGTTCTATCTTTGAGATGCAAAAAGGGCCTGAGTAAGTGAATGCTATGTGTGAGTAGCTAAGAGGTACTCTTGATGCTAGTTGGCCCTACTACTACTAGTTGACCCTACTTATAATGTCTATGTTACTCGGCTAGAAACGTTGTGAGTTTGGCCCTAATATATTCATTCACCCACAATGTTGTCTACTACATAAATACGTATCAGAGAAGAAAAGACGATTTTTCCCATCAATATATGAATAAATTATGAATCATCCTTATTATTAGGATTGAAAAAGAGAAAAAAAATGATGCAATGAAACCTTTAAAAATAAACTTTTTCTAGTTGGCATGCAATATAAAAATAATTAAAGTTTTTTTTTCTCACAGAGCTACAACAACATAAATAAACTAGGAAAAGATACCGGAAGTCAAACAACTCAATCAAAAGGGTCGCTACTTAGACGAAACATTTCCCCCTATTTTTAATATTCTGTTGAACGTTTCCAGTTTGATTGTACCTTAAAGAATACTAGCATTTATCTACTACAGCATTTTTCTACTGCTAGATCTTCTTATCTTCTCCCTTAACCGAAACGACAGACCACAAGTTAATAATCGGTTTGAAAATATGCGATTTCTTTTTCACTTCTCCATTCCAAGATTCTTTCCATACAGAAATTATGGGTTTACCATATGTAGCAAACAAATTAGTCTGAATTGTGTAGTGACATGTTCATACAAATCAATATGACCATGATTTTCGAAAAGCTACATATAATTTAGGAAATTATTTTTTTAAAAAAATAGTTTCATTTTTTTATTAAATTTTAACATAATAACTGAAATGTACCAATTGTTAACTTTGTGAATTAAACAGTATTCCAGGGTCATAAATCACTTCATAACAACTCTGCAATAAAAATAATATCCCCTTTATAACAATATAATTTTTGGATTTTAAATAAAATATTTTGATAGAATGTTCAATGGTAGAAATATTCATATAACAGTCACATTACTATTTTTCTGTTTAGAATACATATCTACTTTTAGTTCCGCTTATTTCATATATCGGTATTTTCAGCAATTTTTTAATCAAAGCGCATTTCAAGATAATTTCCTATCATTCATAATTGTTTTCTTAAAATATTCATGCGAACCTTATAAAGCGAAATAAAAATGTCTGGATAAAGGGCTGTATGATGCATTGAAGGATTAAAAAAGGATACTTTGTTTAGTGAAATAACAGTTTAAATGACTCTTTTAAATATTTTAATAAATTCTATACGTATACTTTAGTAAACTCATTGCTTAAACTTGGATTCGCAAGACATTGATGAATAATATAATCGAGACATAGATTTATCTAAAGAAACTAATCGCCGGAACTAATTTGATATCAAGAGAAAACTCCCAAAAGAACTTATAGAACAATAATTAATACGAATATAGATTGACAATCAGTCGACATCTTTCTTTTACGCATCATTTTAAAATAAGGACCACATGCATACTCAAGCCGTTTTAACAATGGCACTTCGAATAAGGATTGGAGTAGAAATGATGCTCTCTGTCCATGACTCAAGAATAATTTTCGGGCCATTGATCCATTTATGTGGCTCTATTATTCTATTTTTTTGTATCTCTTCACTATAGTAGAGAAAGGGATATATAATTACGTTGTAGTCATGATTAAAATACCATTCAAGTAGCAATCAATTTGATTCCTTTTATTCCCCCCTTTTGTATTCTAATCATGCTTGCATCTTTGATATCACACTGTTTACTGATGACAAAATTTTATTCGAACCACTTGAACTCCAATTGTTTTCGTGCTTTTAGGATTATAAGGAGAAAATAATTAATTTTAAGATTTAAATATTATTCTTTGAAAAGTACACAAATATAGTCTTCATTAATTTGAGACGAACAATCTTGTATTCTAATTAACGATTTGAATTGAAAACTTTAGAATCTGTTTATAAATATACGATGAATGTTTTAACTATCTATGTGTTTCTCGGTTAAAATATTTTTTTTTATGGAGTTAAATATGTACTTAAGTTTTCGACAGTTAACCCTCTTTTCTACCCAAACGATGAAACGGAAAATATTGTAATACGTTATTTAAAATTTTAATTTTTTTTAATTTTATTTTTATTGATGCATTCAAAGTTATTTTCCTTCGCTGTTACTTCATGCAAACTTTCTCTCTGTTGGAAGATGATTTCTTATGCAATTTCGATAGCGCTCTGTTGAGATCTGTCTTGAGAATTGTCAAAACATATTAGATTAAAATACTAGGAGGACTTTTTGATTTTTGTAGCTGAAAAATTTGAACCTATTCAAGGTCCTGACTAAATCTGCATAGAAAAGTAAACACACAACGAAGAAAAAGCATAGAATAAAGATAAATACTATTTACATAATGCCAATAAAAGGTACTTGCAACTTTTCTTGATAAAGAAAGCGTTTCTGGTAGCCCAAAAATTTCAAGCTTTCCATTTTGAAGACTGGTTAATTAGCTAGCTTTTCATGCCAATATTAAGCCTCTACTTATGATAAAATATGTAAGTAACGTATATTTTGTAACTCATCCTGTCAATATTTGGTTTCTTATGAATTCAGCTAAGAAGTTGAACCAAACTTTTGTCTATTATATCATATCCTATCATGTTTATGAGCTTCAAATATTATCTTCGGTCATTCTGGTACTATTTCCTGATGATGAAAATACCATTTTCAATCGGCAATGTTGATTTAAACGATAGATGCAGGATCTGTCAGTCATGAGATCTCAGTTATTGGATTCTCCAGCTGTTAACATAAGCAATAATTAATATATTTTTTATAACTTTTTAATTTACCTATTTATTGTAGTTAGTTTTACATTCAGAACAAACTGATTAAAAAATATTGGATGGTTTTAATCATTGTCAAAATTGTCAATAACGAGTTTTTAAATGTGTCAAAATTTAGCTTGGAGTGCATTAGAGAATGAGTTATTGACATTCCTTAAGGTGCACATAACGTTCTGGACAACACAAGTCACTGAGGGTTGAAATAGCCATGGAAATATCCATTAAGTACAAATTACTCGATATTTCTCAGATTCTCAGATTCAGTACTCATTACTCGATATTCAGTACAAGTTAATCGAATATAATGACTTCGGTACAACATTTGTTTACCAAGTACCTTTAAGAGGTTTCTTAGTTGGGTGAAAATATGTGCAAAGATTGTTCAGAAGCGAAACAGAATACTTTGTCGAGGGTTGTAGCTTCAACTAAGCATAAGAATTATTTAAAGAAGTTGTTAAAGAAAAGAAGAAAAGCAAGTGAAACAGAGCGAGTTCAAGAAGAATCAGAAAAATAACATTACAAAAGGCAACAGAGAGGTGAAGGAAAACGCAGTGATATACTCATAAGAAAAAGATATCAAAGCCAAGAAATCATAGAAATAGCCTGAAAACTCTAGTGGAAAGTAAAAGGGTGGTAACCGCATGATCAGCCCCATGAGAGCAGTGAGGTGGAAAGTGGTCATGAAGACAAGAACATAGAAGAAGCGTATGAACAGAAAAATATCGAAAAAAGGGAGTTCAATAGAAATGGACTCAGATCCAGAAATAAATAAGGGTAACTCCATAACAATTACAACAATTTCCAAAAAAATCGAAAGTAATCAAGACTTGTGAAGTTTTTCAAGATGTTAGAAAAAATGGTAGTTGATAAGGCTTTTAGAATTTACAATTGACTTAAAATTATTTTTGAAATTGATAAGGATGGGAAAACAGCAGGAGAGAAGTTACCCAAGTTACCAAAACCTCCAATATATATGTGTATAAGAAAATACAAAGTATTTTTTTACTAATTATTTAAATACCGATGAAAATAGATCAAATATACACTTTAAAATTAAAAATTATGAGTTTCTCAGATCATTTTGTAATATTTACGTATGAGTAGTAACTTTAGTAAGTTTAAAATTGTTCGGAAACAATTATTTGATAATTTTGTGACCCATAAATAAAGATATTTTATTTAAAATAAATTCATTTAGAGGTTAATAATTATGTATGTAATGGTAAAGTTTTCAATAGATGGAAATTTCTGCATGTTAGCAGCAAGTGAGAATGCTTGCTGTCGATTTATGGAGCAGAAAAATAGCAACTTTTGGCAAAAATAATGAACGACATCTGTAAAACAGATGTAGGAAAATCTGAAACACTTCAAAATATAAAGCCGAAACTTAAAACATCTTTTTCTTCTAAAATTCATGTTATTTTGGCTTTGTTGGATTTGGAAGTGATTATTTGCTTAGTAGAATTTGAAGGAACGGTTAACTGCTATTACATTATTGAAGCCATCTTTCTTTTGAAACTGAATTATTATGAGGATGAAAGTTGCCTAATCAACATGAAAAGAATAAAATAATGCTTTTAAAAGTTATTCTCTGCTATTATTGGTGGAATATTTTTACAACTTTACGGTTCATCAGTTTGTACGTTACCTATTTACTTTTCTTTGTATTTTCAAGAAAAAGAAGGAAAACATAACCACTTATTTTCCCTTAACCATCAATATTCTATAATATAATGACAAAATCAGAATACTGACTTATTATTTTCTTTCATATTAACTGAAAAACTTGTCAATTGGAAGCGATTATTTCCTTCTTTTCCATAGAACAGCATAAAACATAGAAAGGTCTGGTTTGGTTTTATGGAGTTTTTTGGTCCAAGAAAATGAATGATTAAACTGCACAAAACATATTGGGCAGAGAAAGAAAACTTCCAACCGAATAGCGCCAATCCTCTGAAAGCCCCCAAAAAGAAAGTTGAAGAAACTTCCTATGGTTAATTTATGTCTGGAATGTATGGATAAAAAAATTCAAACATGTTAGAAACAGCGAAGTTAATTGTGAAAACGCAAAGTCTAAATACGATTTTCTATATCTGAAAAGTTTTTCAAACTTTTTTTTCTTGCTCTATCTTCATTCATTAATATATGATACTTCTAACGAAGTTTATTTTTTCATCAAAATTCCCTGACACCCAATTTATACTTATTTTAACATTCTATGTGGAATGTTAAAACAATTATCAATTAAAATCAGTAATCTTTAAATAAATAGTTATGTATAGCTATAAAATTGCTTTATTTTTTTTATATCAGATGGCTTTGTCTGACATATTTCTCAAAACTTTATTAATACAAAGAAAACAATTGAAAGAAAAAAAAAACTATACATATATTTTTGAATATAAAAATGAAGATAAAAATTTTATCGATAATTATGCTATTATGCGATATGGATAACTAATTATAACTTTAATATAAGACCTAAAAAAACTACATTTAACAAAGGCTTCAAAATTTGCAGAAATTAATAAAGAGATTTCTTGAAATATTTATTAGATTAAAATACATTTATTTTACACAAGTAATGACTAAAGAGAAAAATATTGAGCCTTTGTATTGAGCCTCATACAAAAAATAATCATAAATTCTTTGAAATTCATGAAAAACAATCTTTATGAAAACACTCAGAAAAGGACAAAACTGATTATGTGAAATTGAATTTTTCATATCGAAATTTCTAAATTAATCCAATTTACTTTGTATAGATTTAAAATCTTTTTACATGTTTCTTCATCTTTTCATATTTTTAATTAGAAAAAAAAATGGCCGGAATTATATCATTAACATATCTATAAGTTGATAAAATATTTGCTCAAGTTTTACGAATATAAATAAGAAATAAATTAATCATGGAATTCTTAGGAATTTTAATGGGGATCTTTTATGAAATTTTTATATTTATAGATAAAAGTGTTTGTTTTTGAAAAAAATTATTTACTTAAATGTTATTTAAGAAAAAAATAAAATTTCGGAGGAACATTGAAATATATTTGATAAAAAATGATTTAAAAAATCTCATTAATTTTTAATGATTTAACTGGTTATTTCTTTATTAAAATTTTAGTGATTTGTCTACTAATAGCGAAAATGCAGCTGTAGAGATTTTATGAATTCTAATTGAGAAACTTGTTTCCATAAACAGTCATGAAGAAAATATATTCCCATATGTTTATAATTAACACGATAGATTGTCGTTAGTGTTTAAGATATAAATTAAATATTATAAATTTCTAAAATGTTACAAAGTTTTTTGATTTCCTTCCTAACTGACATTTTTAGATATTTTTCTGATTTTATTTTTTTTATTCAAATCTTGTCTCGCAATACGTGACTTTCCGAAATTCGAAAAGTAAGCAATGGGAAGTCTATTTATTCAATGTAAAGTATTCTCATCACTGCATTCCTCAAAAATAAATAAATAATATTATTTTTAATCTTGCATAACTCAAGATTCATGTCTTAAATCGATGTGATGATTTAGATTTTTAAAAAATGTTTCCTAGTACTCATTGAGAAGATGAATTCCAGGTAATTCCGATTCAGCCAACCATTCGTTTGCTTGTCTTCTGTGAAATTACCGTTAGAACATTAGCGCAAATTACTAAAAGTAAACAGAAATACAGCAACATTTCCTGCGCTGGAAGTTTCTAATGAGCTCCGTTTTGAGCGCCACATACTAATGACTCGCTTTGTGTTCAAATACTTATTTCGCTTCCAAATCCACTTCAAGTGAAGAAATCTACAAAACCCTAAAAAAAGCCAACACACCATCTTTTAGTTAATTTAATGAAGGATAATTTAACAATAATCTCTTATCTTATTAACTAATTAAGAGAAAACTAGCGTGTAAAATACAATTAAGCCTTGATATAAGTAAACATAATTTTTCAAGTAGTAGGGTGGTTTAAGAGGTTTTAAATTTTGAAAAACTTTGCTTTATTTCATACCTAGAGTCATAATTTATGAACAAGAAAGTAGCGATGATACATCCATCTACAGCTCGGTACGAAGATTGAAAAGAGCGCCAGAAATATTTTTCCGGTGATTTTATACTATGAGATTCTGATAAGGATTTTTTTACATATGTCGATTTAAGTAAAGGAATTATAGGTATATTTTAAAAGAATTTGCTTGTCTTGAATTTTGTCTGCGCACTTGTAACTTGTGAAATTGCGGAATAAAGTAGTTTTGCAGAGCTCGTGTAGCATTAATTACATAAAACAGTGGGGAATTGGATCAGGGAATAAGAGGTCATTTTAGAATTAAGTTAGTATGGGTTAAATTAAAAATCAGGAAATTAGTAAGGATTCATACACACAGACACACACATACAGAGAGAGAAGGGGAGCCATAGACACACGCACATAACTATAGAAACGATTATGCTTGATTGCTGGGATCATAAATGTACATCATCTGGCTGCATTGAATATAATATATATATCTTTATAGATTTCATAACCTGCAATTTTTTGGATGGAAAAACACAAATAACAATAACGATTTTAATTAGCATTTATTGTATTGATACTTTTTCAATGATTTTTTATCTAATGCATTTAAAAAATAATAGAATTTATAAATGGGCTTATAATATTAATATTCAAGACAACGATTGTCATTTTAAATATTATGAGAAGTTTAAATGCATTGTATCATTGTATTTCCAGAGAAATCAAGAAAGTTTTAAAAAAATTATGAGCACTTCAGTTAAATCATGTCTTTCGTATTTGAATTTCATTATCTTTTTCTTACTGAATTCATAAATTATCTTTTCTCAGTTAAAAGTTACCTTATACTTTATTTCGGAACACGTTATGAAGATGTTTCCGTGGTTAAGGAATGAAGCGGATTTTGACAGAAACCGCTAATTAATCTTGCATACTGAGAAACTGACTTTAATTTGAATAGCAATTTTAAGCAAGATATTTCTTTTTGAGAAAACTGACGTATGGTGCAGTTCCTCAGAATATTTTAAATTTTTTGTATTATTTCAGTTCAATTATCAATTAATCAAGCCCATATATTCAAATATTATTGCTACTTAAGCAACAAAAATGATAAATTTCGATCATTTTTTATTATTATTTTTTATTTTTTAAGCTTTATTTTAAAATAGTGGTTATAAATCAATATTCAGAGCTTGTCGAAATTCTTTATTTAAAATGTAATTTACAACAAGGCCAAACATGTACTTATCCGTTAATTAAATATCTTAACCTTCATTCATTCAATAGATAAAAATTATATCAATATTTTTTTACTTTATTCATGCTGAATTAATGAATACTTTTGTTAGTCAGTTGATCTGAATATAAAATTTTATTTTTAATGAATTTATAAACTGTTATAATAGTTATAAGTATTTAATATTTTAAAAATAAGCTTTATAATGTAAATTGACTCTTTTAATTAAGTTAATGATTCATCAATGAAACCTTTAATGCCAGGCTCATTATAAAATGTTGGAGAGCTTTAATATTAGAATACAAAGATGGGATACACTCTCAATTGAGGGAATGAAATATGGATATTTTAGATGTAAGCTCCTTCATTTCTCAAAAGTAATAATCTAATAATCTGACAGAATACCATGGAAACATCAAATTATGGCCCAAATAAAGCATACGCAAATGAAATAACATTCTATTAAAACTGTTTGTATGCGCATTCTCTGCAGATGGACACTTGTCATTCAGACGTAATCTTCAGTGTCTTAAAATTTTAGAGTTTAACTATTAGGATAATGAAATGCTCTTTATCCATAAACATGATTAATAATGCTTAGGTTCCGTCTGTATTTATAACGTTCATTTATAAACAATGTTTACTCTCATTTCAACTAAGCAAGGATCATTGTAATGACAATAACCTTTTGATGTAAAAATGTAAATTAATTACAAATTTTTTTGAGAGTTTGAATTTCTTATTCCAAGACATTTCTTATAAATATATAATAATTTAATTTATTCAACTAGTGGAAGAACAAAGGCTGATTATATTTTAAGTGTCTGATTACCTAATATTAAACCCAGATTGAAATTGTTTCCCTCTTCAAATACTTTTACTTAAAATAACTATGACAATCATTTAAAAAAAATTTAAAAAAAGTAATTTTACCAGAAGTTTAAAGCAATATTGTTCTAATCGGTTCAGTAAAAAAATATTACATATAGAAAAATTTTCTTCAGATTTATTTTTTATATAAGGGAGAATTTTACTTTATTGAAAATAGATCTTGAACGTCAACCGCATGACAAATGCGGATTTATACATTGAACCTGTCGGTTGAAAGTATCTTGTTTAAACCTTTAAATTATAATTTTAAGGCAAAAAAACATATATTAAAAATCGAAAAATACAAATAGGGAAAGTAAGGCTTCGTTTTAGATACCGTTATGTATATAAAATAATTCTTTTCCACGAATTTTGAATCATCTTTTTTCTACAAGTTCAGACTACACAAAACTATATTCGCTTCTTTTTTTGCAGAATTAGGCCTATATATTTACCTACTTTAAATGAAATCAAAAAGTGTTCAACTACAATGCCTTAGTTTAAAGCCTAATAAAATTTAAAAATTCATTAAAATTCGTTAAATCAAAAGTTTTATCTTGAATATATCAGAGGGTAAGTTCATTAAAAAAATTTATCATCTGATGTTTCAAATCTACTCATTTCAACATGAAAATGAAAGCAAAAAAACATTTTGTTAAAAATAATACTATTTTTCAAAGTAAAATTAATTACAGTATTCCTCACATTTTTCTTTAAAATAGCGCTTACAATGGTTATAAACCAAAATAAATAACAATTTGAACTGTTGTATCTTAAAAGAATTTTAAAGTATGCTGCATACCTTTAATAATAATAATAATAATACAGATGCCAAAATGTCTGCTGTTAATGACGCACATTTATCTGAACGTTTCTGATTGAATCAATAAATGTCCTTCCCTCTGAGCATTAATAATGCCCATAATAAATCTGTCATAACTGAAAGGTTAGAAGCGCCGAAAATTTAAAGGTTAGAGGCTCCAGAAATGTAAAGGTTAGAGTGAATAATTTATGTTGTTTCTACAAAAATATTCTGCTTGATTTCAGTTGAACTAAAATTTCAGTTATGCTTCCTGCTAATATGAAAAGGGTCTTCATATTCCTATTTGATTTAAAATAAATATTTCATCACTTTTATAGTCATGATAACAGTTTTATAATTGAAGTATTTTTTAAAAAATCAAAATTTGTCAAAAGATTATCAGGGGTTTTGAGGATATTGGAAAAATATAGAATCTTAAGGATTACCAGGAAAATTAGAAACTAGAGTTTCGTAATTAGTTCGTAAAATTGCTTGCCCTTTAAGATTAACATAAACTACATTTAAGACAATGATTTGGATAAAGACAGCAATAAAAATATTAAATACTTGCAAATTACTTTATGAAAGTTTGAAAAGATTGAAGCCAACCTTCTACTGTTCTTGTTTGTTGAACATGAAGACTGATTCATTAACCTGTTATTATTCTGTTTATTAAGGGACAAACAAAGATGCCAAATGAAAAGTACGTGATCCAAACAAAACACCCGTAAAAATTTATTTGATATCTAGAAAGTATAATATTTAAAAAGGAGAGAAAGACAGATAAAACATTTTTAAATCTATTTTGTTACAATATTGTTCCACAATTTTAAACATAATATATTCTTGATGTCAGCTGATGAACTAGTGAATAATAAAAAATGTTATTGCGATCACGGTAACAAGTTGCGGTCATTTATATATGATAATAATCGAATGGAATCACCTTACCTTTTTGAAATCTAATGACATCAAGTACGATTTTTGATTGTAAATGGAGTTACCTAATATCCACATTTCATATTAGTCTCCTACTCTAAGGAGAGAAGTGCAATAAGAAAATAGAGTTAAAGATAAGTTTATTACAGCGTTGTAATATTTTGGTTCAGATTCAATCAATGACGATCATGTCCGCTCAAATTGTTTGAAGACAATTTCTTTATCCTATAGCCTTATGTATATAAGAGCAACTCGTTCTCCTCTAGGTTTATATAATTCATAATATTGTAAGGATTTTTTAGCGTAGAGGGTTCAGATTGAATGGACTTTATTTGAACACAAACAGATTTATTTACAGCTATTTACAGGTATTTACAAGATGATTTGATAAAGTAAAACTTCCGATAAAAAAACAATCCAGCAGTCAATAGTCACTTATAGCGTAAATGCAAGCCTTACGCACTATAAAAACAGATTGCAAAACATCAATCATATAGCACAGTAAACAGCAAATCACAGCGAGCTCAATTATACAACTTTAACAGCAAACGTAAACAAAGCTCAATAATCCTCTAGTTCAGTGAGATGCTTCTCTTCCGAGAGAAAACTCTCAACTAACTGCCAAAACTGCAACAAGTGGGTTCTTGGGGCACCTAGCCCAGGCAGGGGCTTATCCCCGGTCATGGTTAGAGTACTTCCTCAAGACAGTCATTTACGCTCGTTGACGGCAACTCGTCCCTTATATAGCCGAGGAAGCGAGAGCATGGAAACACGCGGAGCTCCATGAAAAATCCAGCGGCTACCAGACTATTATTTTCGCCAAATCAACACGGCTGGCGCCAAACTTTTTCAAAATATTCGCCAAAGCCTTCCCTTTCGGTGAGTTACCGCGACGTTCACCCACTTGTAATAATATTTACATTACAATTGACAGTTATACATGGATTGTTCATTAACATCCAAAAATCTCTTATTAACTTGAAGCAACCACAAAAGAAAAGCTAGCAGGTTGTTAGCACATAAGGCTACTGCAGAGGTAGCTCAAGGAATTTACAGATCTTTATGAGATGGATATTAACTCATAAGTCTGAATTACACGAATCTTCTCACGCATCCTTCAAAACATTGATAATCCGAAGACTCTTCTCTCTTCCAAAAATCTCTTATTTCATTTTCAGTCAAACCTTCGCCTCTCATTTTCACATTAGTTCACTTAAGCTCATTATTACTCAATAGTTACTCAGAAAAGCATCAATGTTCTCTTATCGACCTTGATATGTCTGTTAATGATTCACACTCGTAGCCAATCCTGCACTATGAAAAAAAAAAGAATTAAAGATTTATATCCAAAGGGTTTGACATGCTTCCTCTTTGAAGGTTCGATTTATTTCCTTATAACGACAAAACCCACTCGTGGGATTCTTCATCTGGTTTCAACTAATGGCTAGATTATCCGACTGAGGGGGAGAGAATCACTAATCTGGTCGTCTGGAAGTATTTAACAATGTGAGAGTGTTACAAAAATGATAACAACGGCTGACATGAATGCACATAGTATCCGATGGGGTTACCGGGCAAATAATAATAGAGGATATCAAATGGAACATTTCTTAGCTGAAAAAAACCTCCAACTTTTAAATTCTCCAGATGCAGAACCCACTTTTCAACGCCATAATGCTGAAGTATGGTCTGATCTAACTATGGCTTCAAACCCTATCCTGGCTAATTTATGCGACTGGGAGGTTATGGAAAATGAGTCTCTCAGCGATCACAAATTTATTAAAATTATTATCAAATCTGAAATTTCTAAACTATCTTATCTAAGATTCAAAACAAAATTTGGAGGACACAAAAAATTTTGCATCCATTTTGAAGGAAAACTTTCCAGTTTAATAGAAATCATACAAAAATCTTCAACAGCTGAAAATCTCGACCTCGCTACAGAAAAACTTCAATTGGAAATATTGGATTCATGTCTACACTCATACAACATTAGGAAAATTTCCACTATACCAAATATTTCTTGGTGGAATAAAAATCTGGAAATAAAGAAAAAAGAATTAAATGCACTGAGGCGACGCGTGAAGAAGTGCACAGGTGATTTGAGAGAACACTACCAGAAAATTTATTCAAAGAAAATAGCAATCTACAAAAAGGAAATCCTTCATGCGAAGCGAAGCGCTTGGAGAAAATTTTGCTCAAAAGCAAGTTCCCCTTTTGGAGCCCCTTTTAATTCAACAAAGGTAGCAAAGCCACCCTCACTAATTTTCAACTTGTTGGAAAACTCGTTTGCAGGAAATGCTAGGGACTTTGCAAGTAAAATCCTTCAACAGCTATATCCTGAGGTGGCGGAAGAAGATACAAAAGTTCACTACACTCCTTGTAATTCTGAAGAAGCCTTTACCAAAACAGAAATTGAAACTATTATTAAGAAGCTCCCTAAAAGCAAGGCCCCCGGTTACGATGGTATTGATTCTATAATTATATCGATTATCCACAGTAACTTTCCAGAATTATTAACCATGTTCATGAACAAATGCCTTGAGATAAAAAAATTCCCATCTTCTTTTAAAACCTGATTAATTGTTCTTTTTCACAAAAAAGGGAAAGAGAAAAATAGATTAAAGTCTTATAGGCCCATTTCTCTCCTTCCAACCTTAGGAAAACTATTGGAAAAATTACTTCTCCAAAGAGTTAATTTTACTCTTCATAAGCATCAAGTGTTACACCCACACCAGTTTGGTTTCACAAAAGGCAAATCAATAAATCATGCTCTTCGAAAATTGCTGGATGTTATCAAAGAGGCCAAGGAAAGAGAACATTATGCTATAGTCATCTCATTAGATATCAAAGGTGCTTTTGACAACTTAAAATATGAAATTATAAGAAAAAGTCTCAGTAAACTTTATAAGAAAACAAATATCTCAGAAACCTTAATAAACATCCTTTCCAATCGCAAAGTGGCAATTCAAACGAGTGGCGGTCCAGCACTTTGGAAGCAAACACAAGGTTGCCCTCAAGGATCTTGTAAATCTCCTCTATTTTGGAACATAGTTGCAGATGAAATTTTAAAAACAGATTGGCCAAGAGAAATTTACTTGCAAGCATACGCAGACGACTTCGCATTTGTTATCAGCGGGAGAACACGACGTTAATTAGAAAAATATACAAACTCAGCTCTTAAAACTTTTAAAATATGGACCGATAAAAATCAATTCGAAATATCAATAGAAAAATCACAATATTTACTTATAGGAAAATTGTCCAGAGGGCCAACTGTTCGATGGAATACCCAACCGCTAAGAAGAACTTCATCTCTAAAATATCTGGGAGTAATAATAGACGAAAAACTAAATTGGATCTCTCATCTTCAAGAACAAGGCTCTAAGGCTATCAGCCAATATCAACAACTTTGCCGCATAGCTGGTTCTCGCTGGGGATTACAACAACAATTCAGAAGAATCCTGTATCAAACAGTCACCGAGAGGATGCTTCTTCATGGTGTAAATGCGTGGTCTCTTTCCTTATCTCCCAGGTTGGAGAGAAAATTAGCAACTATTCAGAGGATCTTCCTGCTATATATCAATTGATCATATCGTACAACACCAACAGCTGCTCTGCAAGTCATCACAGGCATCATGCCACTTCACCTGAAGGCTCAACAAGAAGCCCTTTACATCAACATTACTTGCTTGAAGAAAGAAACAGAATTTGAAGCTGTAACATATGATCCAGGAGAATATGAAGAAAAAGTCAAAAATATCACCATCCACCCTTCTTTGTTTGAGGTAGAAAATCAAGTCTCGACATTAGAACCCTTTAAAGAGGTTAACAATCTAACATTCTACACAGAAGGGTCCAAAACAGAGCTAGGAATAGGTTGTTCATATTGCGCATTTAAAAACGGCAAGAAAGTCCTTGAATGGAAAGGAAAATTGGAAGAATTCCATACTGTGTTTCAAGCTGAATTGCTTGGCCTCAAAACAGCTGTTTTACGAGCCAGTGAAGAGAATGAGAAGATTAAAATCTGGACAGACAGTCTTTCAAGCTTGCTGGCAATTCAGGATCCCCATTCCCCTCATCAACTTGTCCCAGACATCCAGTCCTTACTCGTCCAAAACCCAAATATTCTCTTAAGATGGATCCAATCCCATGTTGGCCATAGGGGTAATGAAGAAGCTGATATCCTAGCTAAATCAGCAATCACTGATGGTGTATTGATGGAAGTTCCGAAACCTCGGTGTCATCTTAAACATCAACTTCAAAAATTTTTTATAAGAAAATGGCAAATTCTTTGGGATTGCGGAAACACGGAGTATTCTGTATATAAAATTATAAAAACAGTAAAACAGCAACCACTCTCTTGGACTCGTGAAGAAATTTTGTTTGTAACAGGACATGGTCCATTCCCTTCTTTTCTTGACCGGTTCCATTTATCAGAAAACGACTATTGCTCTTGTAGGGAAGTCGGCGATCCCATCCACTTTGCAACATCCTGTCCTTTTACGGTATCATGGCACCTTCGAAAACCCTCATCTTCGCTAGAAAGTCTTTGGTTTAAAAGAGTTCTTAATAATTCAGCTTCCAAAAAAAGAATCATAAACATGATTAGATTTCTAATTGATCATGGAGAACTGTTACGGCTCGATTAAGCTAATCAGTTTTTGAGTATCAATTAATATCACGCATTTTTATAATAAATCCTTTTAACCCTTCAAGTTACTATTTTTTTTTTAATTCCCTCATATTTTCATCCATACTGTACATTATGATATTCATTCATAAATTTTGTTGTACTCCAGACCTTCTTCACTCTAATTTTTATTACTTATTGTTATGTTATATGTTTGTGTATTTTGTCTCTTGTATGTTTCTTTCCACTAATGTAACAACTGTGTAACGTTTTTTTTTAATAAAGTCCACCTACATCTATACCAAACCGGAAAGGGGCCATTTGAGCCCTAGAAACGGAGGTGTGGTGTGGTGTTAAGTGTTAAACAACGGCTGGCCGGAAATGTCAGTTATCTAGTGTGGGAAGCACAGAACATTACCGTTTCTCAGAGCAAGGAAACTGATTCTTTACAGCATCTACACAAATGCGTCAAAAGAGGAAATATTGTACAACATATTTTCCATTCGTAAGTTAAAAAATGTATTATTATGTATGTCTTTAATTTAAAAAAATAATCGAACAAATCTTTCATACTTTCTTGAAAATATTTTCTTATTTAGTCTAGATTCCTCGATTCACCTTCAAGAAAATTTAAAAAAACTTGCATATTGGTACAAAATCAATCCTTTTCGTATAAGCAATCAAACTCCGTAATAATGTTGTTTATTCATTTAAAGCAATAATTTATTTGATTTAAATCGATGAAAAAAGTAATAGAAATATTTTAATTTCAAAATATGTATTGGATAGCATTGAGAATATTTATCAATAATTCTTTAAATCAGAAATATTTGGAAACTTAAAACAGATTATCATATTTCGTATAAAGTGAAATTATAGTAAATCAGTGTGTGTTTGTATTCGCGTTATAAGACAGAACATTTCATCTAGAGTTTCAAATTTCAGCACATAAATATTTTAGATATTAAAAACTTACTTTGTAAAATCATTTTTTGAAATTTTAATTAAAAATTAATCAAATAAAAATCGTGTGATCATTTTATGTTTTCCTATTATAAAATATTATGGCACTAAAAGGATTTTTCACATTTTAGTCCTTCACATTTTTCATGAAACCTGCCATTTTTCGAAAAAAAAATGTTTTACCTGCCTAATTTTTAATGTCAGATTGTATTAAAGTTCAAATAATTTTCATTATAATTTTAAATCATAAACAACATCCATTTCATCTAATCCAGAAAGCTAAAGGAGGATTCATCTTAGCATTTGTGTAATTTATATGACGAATAGAAAAGTAGTTATAGTTCCACGAAAAAAAAAGAATGATTGAAAAACAGATAAATCAGGCAATTTTATTTCTGTATTTTGGGATTGTTTTCAATTAGAAAGATGTAGAAAATATGTAAAATTATTAAAATAAAATACTTTAATGCATGTGACAAGTTGATATTGAAAAATGGTTTGTTTGCGGAATCCTGAACAAGCAATGGCGGTGGATCGGAAAAATAATATAATAATCAAGGTAAATATTTATAGCCTATGTAACTTTAAACATTTACCATTTATATCTTTGTGACTCTTATAAATGAAAATTATTGGATAAATACCACCCACACCAAAAAAAGAAAAAAAAGTGACAAATCACAAGAATTTAAGTAAATATTCGATAAATGTATCCAAAAAATTAAATAGCCTTATTATATTTACAGACTTATATGTTTACCTTTAAATTCCACAGCTTTTTTAAAAATAGAAACGCATCAGCAAAATCAGATTTAAATTTATTCTAAATGATCTTCAGCAAACATTGTTTTGAAATTTCTCCGGTTATGTTAAGACTAGAAATTTAATCGAGAATAATGCAACACTGCGTTTTCTACTTTCTGGAACAGTTATAATGTTTAATGAAAAAAGGTTAAATGATCCGCACATAAAAGCTCTGAAGAAGTAGATGATAAAAACATGACATTATCTTTTTGTATGAATTAAATTGCTTTCCATCACAGATTCTAAGAAAAGTTGAAAAATCATGAGGGCCATTAAAATGGAAATTATTTTTAATCTAGTTTGTATCTGTTTTTGTTTCTTATTTTTTTCATTGAAATGTTTTCTTCATTTTTTCCGTTCTTCCTGAAGACTATACTTTCATCATTTTTATCGAGATAATCATGCCCTCCATTGCAAATTTCTGCGCTTTGAAACTAGTTAAGTTACATAGGATATGAAATAAAGGAATGCGGCTTCGCATACATGAGAAGAAAAGGAATAAATAATAAATATCTCTATAATCCTCCAAAAGACAACCCACTTTGGTTTTAAAATCAGGATTCATTTCAGAATTTCCAAACGCCAACAAATTATCTAACTTCATCCGCTGAGTTCAAAAAAGTTTCCTTACTGTATTTTATCCATTTGAATGTGATAAGGTTTTGATTCACTGTTCAAAGCAATTAAAGGATGTTACAAGTCTTGTATAAAATAACGTTGTACACACTTATTGCATAAAATGGAAAAAGTGATTCCTAAATGCAAAATTTTCTTATTTTAAATATTCACAGTGAGCAAATTTTGATTCTGACATCGAAAACGATATTTTAGTGACAGGAAATTTGATTTGGCTTTCAACTTAATGCAAGACAAAACAAAAAAGAGCGATCGGCAATCAGTGAGTGCATTATTTCTATCAGTGCGATGTCTCAACAAAGTAAGTTAACTGAATCCTGCCAAAGTAAGTTAACTGAATTCTTAGAGAGTTGTCGAGCAGTTAGAGGGGAAGCAAACACAAGTCAAAGTAGTAGAAATTATTGACAAAGTGTTTAACAAAGTGTGATTCTTAGGATCTGGAACAACGACCAACGGAGACCGCTATTTAAAGATAAGGGCTCAGAGACCCCGAAATAGGAATGCCACTCTTCTTCAATAACACCTTCAGCCTGTAGATCTGTATGCTTTCAGACCAATGGTGTGTCTCACGTTGACCCTAGGCATCGTCTGGCCCACAGGGAGTGGGCAAAAGAGCATGTGAATTGGAGGAGAAATGAATGGTGCAATGTTCTTTTCTCTGAAACGTTCTTTCTGTTTTTGTATTCATCCTGATATTAGGTTTTCTTTTCATCTGGAGAAAACATGGCACTAGAAACATTCCTGTATTCGTTCATCGAAATGTAAGATTTGGTGGGGGGAAGTGATGGTCTATGTTGGCATCTCCATTTATGTGCTCATGGATCTTCATATCATTCGAAAAGTAGCTCTCACAGGCCACCGATAGAGATATGATGTTGAAACCTATTGCAGTCACTCAGGATACTGCAATAGGAGATGACTTCATGCTCCAACTGCAAGCTACATCGTGCTAACTTGGTGAAAGATTTGTTTTTGTTGTCAGGAATCATACGAAGGGATTGGCCAATGTGTTGGCATACTTGATCAGCTTCATCTGCGGACATGAAGCTGATAAAGTATGTTCGGGAAATTCTAGGCATACTAATTGCTAGACGCCTTCCATTTCTGCGTATTCTCCAAAAAGTTGAAATCACTTTTCTAGAGGAGGGGGACAGAATACCCTGACCTTCATTAATATTCTCATTGACTCAATGCCTCCAAGGTGTTCAACGTTGCTGGCCATACGGGAAAAACATACCTCCTACTAAAAACGATTTTCTTTTAAGGAAATATTATTTTTCTCACATGCAAATATTGTGTTATTTCTTTTTGTTCCCAAATGCTCAATAAAACGTTCATATACTTCAATAATGTATCAATCATTCATACAATACTCCAAGTGAGAGAGAACAACCTCAATATCATTTAATTGTTTTGAGCAGTGTATTTTTATGTTATTTTTAAATTGTAAATTGTATTTTTAAAACTAGTCGAAGTGACTCAGAATATAAAATTGAGATTTGTTATTTTGCTTTTATGAGGAAAAGTAATAACTAGTAAACATTTTTATAGTCATCCGATAAACAATCTGTTTCAAAATTTATTATTATTACAATAAAAAGTCTATTGTTTATGAGCCCTTTTCAATTTCAGAATCAGAATTTATGATGCTTTCTTCTCTGAATCTTTAAACATTACAAAATGATCCAATTAGATAAGTACTAAAAAAGTTTCCAAACTTTAACCTGCAATATCATAACACCGAATATACTACAATATATACATTTTTATTTTGTAATCTATTCATATTTAATAATTTTTAAAGGGGTTTTTCATATTAATGTGCTTTGCAGGTAATTGCAAATTTCTTTCTCAAAAGTTTAATAATATTATCTTATGATTGAATTTCATGATCGGCTGGTTTTCATGAGTGAAGAACAAGTTCGATAGTTTTCTGAGAGAAAAGATTCATGTTTATGTAAAACCTTTTTAAGTAGAGATTTACTAATACGAAAGTATTAGATGATTATTCATTTGGCCTATTCTTACTTCAATGCTTTTTGAATTTTTCCCCAATCAGCTTTTTTGATAGTTTCTTCCACTTCAATTTCTTAACTATTCTTAAGCTTAAACCATCATGCATACTTTTTTAACCCATGAAATGAAACATTCGTTCAAACATTAAGGTAATTTGATTTGAAGGTTTGTTTTTACAATTATTTTATGTTTTCATAATGATTTTTTTTCTTACATGCGAAAATATTTCCTAACATTAGAGAATTTGTAAAGTGAATCGTTACAAATTTATTATTCCTTAGCCATTAATAAAATATTCTAAATAAAAATTATAATCTGCCTGAACTCTGATCGTAAAGCTAACTACTTCTCCCCTTTTTCGTACTGCTTTAAACCAAAGAATAAAAGGATATCATTTGTAAGAAAAATAGAATATGGATTATTACTTTGAATGAAGATGGGAGTAGTTTCTTTCCTGGAATTCCCCTTCTTACAGAATATGCTGAGGTTTAATATTTAAGCTACAGAAGAATTGACGCATTAGAAAGTTTTGAATGAGTAATTGGCATTTCAATCATAACTTAAACTAATGAATCAGAAAACTATTATGAATTTTCCTGACAACTTTACTAAATTTCAATTGATGTGTTCAGAGCTATTTCCACTTCCTGTTTCAATTAAGCCAATTTCTGATACGAAATCCACTTTTTTTGGCGTTATTACTAAACTAAAATAAAATTTAGAAAAGAAATAAAACTTGGAAAGAAATTATATATTGCAATTACATTCAATTCCACCATTATGAATTACAATTGAATAATTTTTTTTACAAACTAGTTAGCAGAAAAAGAACAATGTTTAAACATATCTTGAAATTAGTTTGTCATGATACAATTTTTGACATAACCGCAGTATCTTTGAACTATCAATTTTATATTAAATGCTAAATAAAATTCATAAATTTCCGAAAAAGCAGTAAATATTCTTGTAAAATGTATCACTATACAAGTAATGTTACATTATAAAAATAGCATGATCCAACCATAATATTAATTTGTTCTTGCGTCAAATGAATATTTTGAGTTAAAATAAATTTATATAGCAATGTTAAATATGATTATTTTCTTAATTTAACTTTTTTCTTTCAAAATAAAATCTTGTGAAACAAATTTAGGAAATAAGTAGATGTATTATCCTTGTAAAACCGTTTCCAGAAATTTTGTGTAAAAATATACTAATGAGTAAAAAAAAAAAACTGAACTGCTTAATATCATGTAGGTCTACCGCGAGCATGTATAAGTGCCGCAACACGGTGTGACACGGACTCAACTAAAATATGAAGTAGTGCATGAGGTAATTGGCACCATGAATCCTGCAGTGCTGTCCATAAATCCGTAAGATTACGAGGAGATGGAGATCTCCTTTGAACTGCACGTTGCAAAAAATACAAGATATGCTCAATAACGTTCATGTCCGGGAGTTAATTCGTTTAATATCAGAAGAGTGTTTCTGTAGCCACTCTGTAGCAGTTATGAAAGTATGGGATGTTGCATAATCCTGCAAGAATTCCCCAAGGATTTTTCGTTGAATGGCTCGCACGCTGACATTTGTTGATGCCCCAGCATTGAAATCTGCAACAGTTTGTAGAAGTGTTACACTTCTGTCACGTTTAAGGATTTTCCCCAGTGGTCGTTGGTCCCGTTCTTGCACGATGTTTTTCCGGCCGCAGTTTTATTGAAGATTTAGTCTTTTACCGCATACCTGGCAGATGCTGTGTCCCATCTTTCAGGAGCCGAATATCATAACACTTTGCAAAAGTAGCCAATCTAAAATCTGTTCTGTAATATGTCATGTCTTATATAGGCATTGGCGACCACAGAGCAGTAGTTTGATTGGTTCCATATCTCCGTACTTACATATGCATGCGTATACCAGTTTTTTTTGGTTCTACAGTGTAGTG
>JAOUZG010035355.1:4181250-4196599 GCA_026289955.1 Argiope argentata | reverse complement strand
CGTGGCCAACTTTGGCGAGTTTTCGTGCCGCTCGCCCGCTTGTAACAATATATATTTACTGAATATATTTTTTGTAGTATACACTTATAATAACGAATTTTTTAAAACTGCTGTAAGTTTGAAAATAATGTTTTTTATTCTGATTTTTATCATATTGTTAGAAATCAGGATTTATTTGATAGACTGTATTTAATTGATACGCAAAGTTGAAATTTATATATAAACCCATAATATATAAATATATGGAACGCTCATAATATATAAATAAATGTTGCTGTTTGTTGCAACGTTAGGTATCCCTTTTATTTACAACTTTCTTTGGCTTCGCATTTTATTTTACTTTGGGACGTTTTAAAAAAAAATTAAATTTTGTTAATAATTTCTTTCTAAGTTATATATTCAAGTGACTTAGGTTTTAGAAACGTGACTGTATGAGTTGTTTTTATTAATCAACCAACTCAAAAACTTTTAAATATTATCCTTAATTTTAATAAATATTTGACGTATTTTTAATTTTTGACATACATTAAAAAAATTCTCTTCGATATAAAAAAAGCATTTCTTAAAAGGAATATAGAAATATTAGCTTAAAGAGATTATTTTTCTCTTTCATTTTTTGCATGTTTCTCTTTCACTTTGTGCATGTGCATGTTCAAGAAATGCATTTTAAATAAATCATTTTTATTTTATACTTTTATTTGTCTCCCCAGAATCAGAAATATTAAACTGTAATGTGTTTTTAATACTAAATGTTAATAATGCAATACTATTAATAATACTAAAATTAATATGCTGTAGTTCTGTAAATTAATCGTCTCTTGGCAATCTCGAAAAGTTATTTTGAGTTCAGTGAAATGAAAATGTGTCCTTGACTATATTAAAACTATCCTTTCATATTGTATGGTATTTGATTACATACTAAGCATTACATCGAAGATTTTTTAAATTTGAGAATATGTTGATAAATATATCAAGTAAAATGCGTAGTTGGTAAAAAAAAAAGTGAAAGGTGGCTATAATTCCACAAAGAATAACATGGGAAAATTTTTTTAAACATTCGTTTCCTTGAAACAAAAAAAAAAGAAATTATATATATGATGTTTAAATATTATTAATAACATAATTTGCTTAAAGCTGCTCTATGTTCGCCTAAATTATTTTTTAAAATTTCTATATTTTTCATATTATCTTATCAATTTTAATGAACTTTATAAAATATCTTTCAATTTTGGTCTTTAAAATTTCGTTTTTTCATTTGCATTTATAACTAAACAATTTAGCTTCTTACTGAACAGTATTCAAAGATTGAATAGTTATGAAAGTCAGTAAGTCTTTGTAAAATGAGGGAACCTTTAGATTCTATTCAGAAAGTTATTAAATTATTTAGATAATACCTTTCAAATTATTCCTTCAAATTACGCAACTATCTATTAGTTTAATTAGATAACATCAATATACTTATATGTAAGTTACCGTAAGAAGAAGTATTAATCAAATATTTGAGTTTATATTTTGAAATTCTTTATTCATAAGTATTATTATCCCGGAGTTCAAATTTTTTAAATATTATCAATATTATCATTTGAGAACATGATGTTTTATAGGGCTTTTTTAAGAATTGGAAACAGGAAATAATTGAAGCTTGAAATCACACAGACAATGAAGAAATCATGAATAGTATTAATCCTCAACATCGTTGAATTGCATATAATTTTTTCCTATTTTTGTTGGCATTGCATCAATATGTTTGCTTCTTTGATAGCAGAAGCGTTTTTAAAAGTTTGACCTGCTTTTACCGGTATTGCTTTCTTATTACGTTTGCTTCCTGACAGCAAAAATGTTTTTTAAAAGTTGACGTAGAACCATAGCAGTTATTTCATTGCTAAATCTGCCATGATCCAAAACTTTGTTTGTCAGCTAGAAAAAAATGAAAACTGAAAATTCAAATTATATATATATATATATATATATATATATATATAAAGACCCATATAGTCTCGTGATTGTTTCAAATCGGTTTTAAAGGGTTGATGGCTTAAATTAGTGAAGACAAATAATGAATTAAAAATAATAATTAATTTTTTTATTATAATTTTTTATTAGAATTATTTTATTTTTGATGATATAATTTACTCAGTTTATATTCAAACAACAGTGTGATGCAAAGTTTGGTCGGAAGTAAATTTTACTTTCTTCTTTTATAGGTAAGAGATAGTCCTTTTTGCATTAATATGTAAGTGTTAATTTCGGACAGTTCACACTCTAGACAGAAAATATTTTAATGTAAATTATTGGGCTTTCATCTTTAAAATATAATGCATTAATGCTTTTAAACTCATTTGACGTAAGGCGTTATTTGTATGAACATGCATAAAACAGTTGGGATGCTCCCTTAGACATAGTAATTATTTTTTTCCTTCATTATAGGAAGAGAAATAAAGAAATATACATCCTTTCACCAATTTAGTTTTACTTTAACTATTGTATACGCACCGTTTTTTCAATATTCTTTTAAAAAATTAAGAGAAGTTTAATTAGAAACCTTATTTAGTAAATTAATGATGTGTAAAATTAATTTTGTTTCGTTCCAAAGAAAATTATTCAGTTTAGAGGAAAGTAATTTTTTCCTCGAAATTTCATTAATATTTAAAATTATTCCATAAGATATTTAATCTATTCTTCGACACTTTGATTATAACAATAAATAATAAGATTTGTTTAAATAACGGAAATAATTTCTTTAATTTTCTGATAAAACAATTTAAATATTTTATTCATGTTATAAATTCTCCGAGAAGGAATTTTTTTAAAATTTGTTATCATAAATTACTTGCATTTTTCTTCTTTTAGTAATGCGGTTTCTTCATTCTACTACAGAGAAGGACTCCTAATTTTACAATTAAATAATGTTGACAACTGTTATTACAAATATGATATTTATTTATAGTCCGATAAAAATGCAATACACAGTATAGTAGATTGTAGCGCCATCTATTACACAAAAGAGTGAACTATGAAACTGAATGAACTATGAAAGATCTTTATTATATAAATGTTAATTATAATTGATAAGTACATTTTTAGAATGAAATAATTCAAGATGTTTTTATTTTTGCGATTATAGTTTTTAAAACAGCTTTTAATTATTTTTTTTTACTTGACAAACCTTCCAGGAATATCAATAGTACGTGGAAGGAACTTTCTCAGCTTAGTCAGTAGATCAACAAACCCATTCGGATAAACCATGGTGAAGTAATCAATTTGTGTGGCTGTGATAGTATTTGCCTGAATCTGCTGTTTAGACTTACTGGATAGAAAAGTGCTAGAGATGAGGAAATGAATCATATTGTAAAGATAGGGAATTGACTTATTCTAAATCATAATGAATTGAAATTCAAATCTATATTGAAACACTCATCCAAGCAAATGTAGAAGCTACATTTAGGTATTTCAAATCATATAGTAAGGAACTGTATTGTCCTGTCTATTTTATTAGAATATTTCAAATTATTCAAAGGGTGTTTTCATGATAAATCAATGTGCAATAGAAGACAATACGGTTGATATTTTGCACTTATTGAATGGGGAATTCTTTCCTAAAAGCAATTCCATCTCAGCATGATAGATTCGTATCTCTTCCAAACTTCTTGAAAATTCATATTTATTAATTTTAAATACATGCAAAAATATTTGTAAACACGAATTTTAAGTTTTTCATTAATAAGTATTATTTCATATCAGCAAATGCATGGGGGAAAAATGGAAACTAAATTGTACAACACGATATAGATTTCATGCTAAATATTAACTGAGTTATGATATTTTATACATCTCAGAGTTTCTTCGTATGTTTGACTTTTTTTTTGTTCTCTCATTCCAAGTGAATTTCTCATCTTCTTCAGCAGCCTGTAACTAACACTATAGACTATCTGAACAAAGAAAATACAGTTGCTTATAATTAGCTAAATTAAGCTGTTTCAAGTCATACAGTAAACAGTTGTATTTTTCTGATAGTTATCAATCCTATCTATTAATTTGAAATTATTCAAAGAAGATTTTCATGATTACTTCACAGACAACTGAAGGCAGCATTGTTATTACCGGCGTTAATTGAATGTGTAAACATACTTTAACATTATTTCAATATCGAAAAGACATTTCGATATTTTCACCAAACCTATTTGCAAAAATAAGATAATATTCATTGCTTTTTTAATGTATTTAAAAATGTTTATAGACACATAATTTTATTCATTCAAAATCACGGGGGAGGATGGGAGGAAATCGTACAGCATAATGTAGCTTTCATGACAAATATTAACTGGGATTAATTGAGATATGATATTTTAAACATCTCAGAGATACTTCAAATGTTTGACTTCTCTATTTGTTCTAAAGGCATAAGGGAATTTTTCGTCGGCAATTTGTAAACTAATATCCAGATCAGTTGGTATCATATTAATTTTTAAAATGGTTTAGAAATTTTTAATGAAACTTAAGTATGCATCAAAAATATATATAATAATTACTTGATAATTATTCGAAAAGAAATGTGTCAGCAATTTATTTCTTTTAAATACAGTTTTATTGCTAATTTCTTAAATAGTTGTTATTTCTCATTTTTTCTAAATTATTTGTTTTATTATTTTTATATTTACATTTTAAAATTAGGATTTTTAAAGGTTTTTTTTATGAAATAATTTCAAAGAATTTATGACATTTTTTAAATTGAATTGTTAACTAAAAATTGAATCAAATAAAAATAAATTATTTTAAATTGACTTATAATGAATAAAATAACCAATGTTTCCAATAATTAAATCATAATCTAACATGTATAGTTGAATCTTTTAATACGAAAAATTCCATGTAGATTTTTTTATCAAAAAGTAAGAAACAAGATGAATAAACGAATATTAGATTAAATAAGAGAAAGGGGAAAAGGATGTTAAGCTGTTTCTAGATTTATTAATGTATTTTTGTTTAAGAGTATAATTAATATAAAACTAAAGGGAAAACATAACTTTCATTTAATGCACTCTTTTAGTATCAAAATTATTTAGACGGAGATACTTTTCGATATCCTTAATAGAAACAATGTTTGTTTATTTTGTAAAGTGCTGAATTTTATAGCAAATTTTAATCCATTGATAACTGACTGCCCACCTGAGTTTCTCTAAGTCTGCTACTATTCTGTATTTTTCAGTTTCGGTACTTTTCAATATCGAAAAGACATTTCGATATTCGAATTTCGGTTAACAGGTCGCAATCGAAAAATCGTCAAACAAATTTGGCGCGATTCTACATCATTTGGTGAATTTTTGCTATAAAATTACTGTAAGAAATTTGGCGGAAGTCTACAATATTTGGGGATTTTCCGCTTGTGCCAGGCTAATGGAAAAGTATCAGTTTCAATTGGCGTAACTTGTTAAAATGATTTTCTATGTTTTGTCTCTTTAAATCAGTAAATATGTAGGGTTCTAACTGCATTTGAAATAATTCATGAAGTACTTATTTTTAGTAAAAAAGTAAGAATTTACATATATCTAACTTTTAAACCTATATTGTAAAAGTATATTGAGAGATATTTATATGACGTATTTTTAATATCCTATTTTTCATGATTAAGGAATTAAAAAAAAAGTAATTTTCTACCATAGCGATGAATATAAAATAAAAGTTAAATCGAGGAAAGTATTTTTGTAAGGAAGAGCTTCATAAGCTTCATAAAAATTCCAGTCACAAAATAACTACAAAAGTATAATGCCATGACAAACAGGGTCATAAAGAAATCTCTTACTTAATACAAAGCACGAACTTCAAAAACTTCTTGGCGTAGTGGGTGGCGTGGAAAGTGTTAATTTAATTTTGCTAGATAATTAAATTATTTAATTTGAAGAGTGTTGCTTGAGATAGTTTCTCCCTCTCTCTCCTTAAAGTTTTTCGCTACTCTTTTCATGAGATTCTGTTCATTGTATGTTTATCTTTTCAGATCAACACTTCTTTCACTCTAAATAGCAAATTACTCTCCTCACGTACACATAACCAAACACATGCGTGATCCTTTACTTCTCTCTAAAATTGAATCAAACAAATTGAATTAAATCATTACAGGATAGCACTACTAGGTACTTTAAGAAATGAAATATGTAATATGTGAAAAAAATATGTAATATGAGAAATATGTAATATGAGAAATGAAATATGTGAAAGAGAATAAATGAATATGTATCTCTTATTGAAAATTTTTAGATTTGATTAAGAGTCGGATTGAATCTTTGTGCGATTTTAGAATCTCATTCCAAATGTTTGTCTTAGCTTTCATTTAAAATCATCAGAAATTATAATTTTCTTAATTAAATTTGATTGCATGAATTTAAAACATTCACTTAAAATTTCTAATAATCTTTTTTATTAATATTGTCATGAATTGCAATAAAATAAAATGTAATAAATTGAGATAAGCTCTATTTAACTTTCAGTAAAATGTTTAAATGATCCTTTTATTTAAAGTCATCATTCTGGAATAATAAATTCATTAAAACACTGTGATTTAATGAATTTATTATTTAATCATTGTTTAAATCATTAGTGAAAGACATTTTGAGTTGGAAAGATAAACATACAAATATAGCATCACATAATTCTGAAAAAATAAATTCTTTTGTTACATATAAAATCTTCTAAATAATCTCAAAATAAAGGTTTTATACATAATTCATTATTCCAATGTATTACATTTTTTTTCTTTTTATATAACGAAAAATAATCTTAACATTTCATAACCATTATTTTTATTTTTCCTTTGATAAATAGTATGAATTTTTTATTAATATCTGTATCAATAGAAGGATAATATTTTAATGTGTAATTCATTATTTCTATGCATTAAATTTCTATTCCTTCGAATAACAATTAGTATTACAACACATATTATTTTAAAATTTTGTGATTAATTTTGCTATTCTTTCTGTTGTTAAATATAATCATCTGTTTTTTTTCAATTCTTCGATATACGAATGGAATTTGCTTGTGTATCATCTATCTAAATAAATTATGATGAAAGTAGGTAAGTATATCTAAAAAAGATATGTTTTTTTATTGGGAAATTTTTTCCAGTGTACAAACTGAATGAAATTGAAATCCAAACAATCTATGTAGCCTAAATGTACGTATGTATAACATGGGAATTCTTGAGAAACTAAACAAATATTTTCAAAATTTAATTAGTTAATGCATATTTCAAAGGTATTTTAATAAAAGAAATGCTTGAAAAATAGTTGATTTAATTAATATTTCTTTGATATAAGGCATTTATATATCAAATAGAAAGACTATCAAATAGTAGAAAATTCAAATCTTTAATAAGCGTTTTAAATTATATATTATTGAAGATATATTGTAAACATTCTCTAAAATAAAGCAAAAAAAACTTGTTTCAAAATTTAATGTCAATTCTTTTAAATTGATGTAATTAGTTAAAAAGTACAAAATTAGAATTAATTTTAAATACTAATGCATTACATAAATTTACATTTAAAAGGTTGACTAAATTTTTATTGAATGAAAGTTCTCAAGTACATCAATAATTATTTTTTCAAAACAGTAATATTTTCAGCAATATTTTCTTACAATGATTTTACAATTTTGAATCTTTTTGAATATTTAATTGTACTTAAACTATAAACATAGAAAACAGATTTATGGAAACTAATGTCTTTAATTTCATGACAGAAATTGATTATGTTATAAAGTTTTTGTTTGCGCAAATTAGAAGCCCATACATGAGTATGTAAGAGATTACTTTACAAATTTGATATTTTTTAAAACTTTTTTACTTTAGTTCTGAATCGAAATTGGCATAAATACTGTCAGAAAGTAGTCGATATATTAGCACGTCTTAAAGATCAAATTCTCAATATTAATTGTATTTTCATCAGATAAGCTAATTTAATGATGTTTTATACAGTGTTTTTATCATAATAGCATGCATCAATTTGCATCTTATATTATTAAAGTTTTGCAAAAAGTCATATATAAACAACAACATATTTTAAGTAACTTTTTTTTCTTCAATTCATATACAAATAACATTACTTTATAGTTATCTGATCTAACATTTGGCATTCTTTTCACATTTTTATTTTTCATTTTTAAAATTGTTCATTTAATCTATTTAAACTGAGTTCTTGTTGCTACTTATGGCACTTACCTTGGACAAGTCCCCGCTGATACAATCAGCAGATTTAAGCCTAAGAAATACGTCTCTTTGTTTTACAAAGAGCGTCATCTAGGGCCAAGTGTTCGATTTAGCTACTCACACGTCCCAACTCTTTTTGAGGGGGCGGACTTCATTCATTCATCTCAGATAGTAATTTAGACCTCGAACAGAGAACGATCACATCTGACCCAGTACCCCTATTGGTATTACTCTCACCATGGAGGACTTTGCGACCACGAACAGATTTAACGATCGCCAGTCGCCAAACACTCGGGGAACCTTTTGGCCGGTGAGCTTTGAACCCGTAACCTAAGGAGTACGAGTCCAACGCTCTAACAACCAGGCCATCCCGGCCCACATTTAAACTAATAACGTAATTTCTAAATATTCTGAAGAAAAAACCTCTTGTAAATTCATAGCCGGTTTATAATTATTTTAATTTAGAGAAAGTTTGTTAAAAACAAAGTTTAATATTGAAATTGTTACAAGGTATCAAGTTTATTCTAAATAATCTTGAATTTCCTTAATGTATTAGTAAAGAAAACAAATTTCTATTAGTAATCTATTCTGACTTTAAAAATAATAGGAATTCAAGATTTAATTCTCATTGAATACATATCAAACATATTCAAATACATATTGATAATGAAATATCTTATAAATATAAATGAAAATTAAAAATGCGGAAATCAAGAACACTTCAATTTGTTTTGTCACAAAATTTACAAATTATATTTTATACCAATTGTTGTAGAGAAATATATGAAGATAATAGTGCTTAAATATCTTAATAAAATATGTTTTTTAAGAAAATGTTTTTAAAAAATGAAGTTTATTTTTTTCCTTAAATAAACTTTTAAATAAAATTCTTTACTTTAGTTTCTGGATTAATTTCTTAGAAGGATAATTAAATGTGTATTATATCACGTTTGATAAGAAAAAATAAATTTTGATTTTTCAGCTTCTTTTATCCTTTGAAGTGATCATTCAGTTTTGAATCAAATGTTATTAATTAAATAAATAAAAAGAATATTTTTTGCTGGTGATGATATTATCTATTTTCATTATTATTCAATTATATTTTAGGTAGTACTCTTTTTTTTCATTTTTGTATGATATAATTCATGTATGGTATATTTGTTTATAAATGCATTAAAACATCAAGTGCTAGGTATATCATGATCTTTTCCCTAGTATCTGTTCATAAATATTTAACAAACTTAAAAAGATGCTCAAACAATAAGCAAGCAGAAGTACTTTGATATTATTCTCCATCTGTAAACATTTACAGCATTTTCTGAATGGCAACTCTATAGAATCTTTATTTTCTGAGTCGTTTTATGTTACATGTGTCTTATGTCTCTTACTAAACATTGCAACCAAACTCCAGTACTTCTAGCCGAACACCTGTAACAATAATTTCCTCTGAACCGTTAAAAGTATAAGATTCATGCAATTCAAAATGTATGTACTTATAGCAATTATTGTTGTTTCGATAAAAATTATCCAAATAATGAACATCTAATACCTTCATAACAAATTGCTTTTTTCATGACTATATATATTGAATATAGTAATAAACATAATTAAATAATTATAAACATAATTAATAATATATAAAGATTTCTCTTTATATTTAATCTCCTTTAAAAATTCTGTGTTTTTAAAATGTACGTTTCAATTGAATATTAAAGAGACCGGTCTCCTTTTATCTTGCCCAACTAAAAAATCTTAAATGTTATAATATATCTCTCTCTGCTAAATATTTTTATTGCGACTCCTTTTAAATTGGTTATAAATATTTCATATACTTGAAAAAGTCGTTTTGGATTTTCATGCATATTGCAGTAACTTAATAATCTAATTTATCTTTTTCTGATTATTATAAATGCTATATTTTTTTATTTAAAAAAATAGTACACATGTTTGTAGAGGAACTTAGCAAGCTGTTAATGAATGCATTTTTAAAAAAAATTGAGGCCTTAAAACTGGAAAAAATGTAATATCATTTTTAATATTTTATAACCACAGATTATAATATTCATAGCCCCATGATGTTATAAGAAAGGATTCAGGCTCTTAATTTTAAGCATTCAATCAAAAGATTGGAAAATGTGTTTTTGAAAAATGAAAAAAAGTGAATAAAATAATGTGGGCATGAAGTTTTTGAAAAATGTTTGGAAAATATGTGTCCATCTATTTTTAAATATTTCTATAACTATATTTTAAAGCTGCCTGGGTTATATTTAATTCAACTGTTCTTGATGTGGAATGTACATCAAATTAATCACTAAATTCAAAATATATCAAGAACAAATATTTCAAATAATACATATATTCTTTATTTTATGTTGAGCATTTTTATAATTGTTGCCATTAAATTTATGAAATAGGTGAAAAATTAAGACACGCTTCAATTTTCTTAGGGAACCTTCCACAGAATTCAAAAAGTGTTTTATTTCATTTCAATCTATTATTAGTGCTCACTGTATATGAAACATTTGTGCTTAGTATTTTATAAACGGTATACATAAGGCAAAAGAATTTTTGGAAATCTTTTGGTATCTTTTATGGCTAAATTTTAAATTTTGCTAAAAATTATAATTTGACTCAAAATAGACTGAATCGTACTTGACGGACATCTTCCATTGTTTATTATAGTTGAGCGACTTATCAACAGTTTTGGTGTCAAAAATTGTTCAATTTAATTCCAATGAAAAATGTTTTCACACCTTACACGGAATCTTATAACATTTACGTCTGGAAGAGGCACAAAAATAAAGAAAACCAAGGAGAGAACAATAAAAAGGGAAAAAAAACACAAATGTAGCTATATTTGGGAATAAAGCATACTTCGTAACTCAATCGGTCATTGACAAATACAAATTTATTTGTTTTTATGAAATGTTTTGTACAGATTCCTAGAAATATGTATTACGGCGAAGAAGAGATTAAGGAAAGAATTGAAGAATCTCGCTTCACTCCAATAAACTTAGCTTATTTTTATATTCTTCTGAGAATTGAAATATGCATGCATTTAGTAAATTTTTGAAGACTCTGAGATGAAAGTTTGTTCCCCGCATTATTCAATTTACTTTTGAAATTCTTCTTTTTGTTACTCAATAAAAATATCTTAAATATTTTTTTTTCTTTTTGCTTCTTTTTTATGAATTATATCTTCACATTCTTTGCAAAACAGTTTTAACACTCATTACAAAAAGTAAAACAGTTAGAAGAAAATCCTTTGATCTGTATGAAAAATGATGGATACTCAAAATTCCCTGAAGTATTTCATGAGGCAAGAAACGGAAATATACTTGAAACTTCTTTATTAAATTTTTTAAAGCGTTCTGAAAAGAAATCCTTCTTTGGAATTAAAAACTTGGAAGAAAAAATATAATTGTTTATAAATACAAAAGAGAGTTTTATTGAATAATACCAACAAGCTTTCTTTATCATTAAAAAAAATTGGAAAGAAAAATATTTTTTGAAGAATTTGCCTCTGTAATTCCTTTGTATACTTTTAAAGACCGAATTATTATGCTTCATTTATTCTATGGATAAAATTAATATACAATAATTTGAAATCTTTATTAATTAAGACAATTTATAATGAATCAAATATCATATTTTACAATTTTACAATAATTAAAAGTAAATTAAAAAAAAAAAACTTTTCTTGCATAAGTCAGTCCTGAATTAACTTAATTTGAGCATTTCCTTATAGAATTAATTGAAAAACTCAATAACAATTTTTATTGAATAAAAAACGTTGAAATTTGTAAATAGCTATAAGCGGAAGTTAGCATTTTATTATTAAGTGGACTGGAAAGCAAAAATAAAAATCAAGTATTTAGTTTAGAAGATTGCACAGAGTACAGAATATCTTATTCACTTACAGAAGAAAAAAAGGTTCTTTAATTAAAATTAAATCCACATTTTCTTCTTAGATAGAATTGTATATTAGAAGCAATATAAAAACTGTAAATGAATAGCTGTAAAGTATAAATATCGACGCTATCAGTTATTGAACTTCATTTCACTATCTTTTTTCAAACTTTATGATTTTAAAATTCTAACTACAACCAAATTCTATTCAATATAAATGTGTTTTTTTGATTGAATAGACACTAGAATATAAGTGTGACATATGCCTTTTGGCAAATTTGTCACCGATCTATCACGTAAAACCTTCACTTTACATTTATTGGATTTTCACAAATGTTTGAATATTTTAGAATTTTCAAACTCAATTCAAGATTGTCATTTTTAATGGAATAGTTCTTTTTCTTATTATTTTGAATAAGACAAATCTTTTTTGCGACATAAAGATGAATTTAATTTCGAAATACATACTACTTAAAAATGAGCTTTTCCTTTAACTGCAGTCAATTTTCCCTGACAAAGATTCTTTTTAAGTTCCTATATTTGCATATTATGACCAAATATCTTAAATATTAGTGTAGTTGTTTCTTATGACACTTGTCATGCACAAGCTCGCTGAGATAATCATCAATTTAAGGCTAATCAGCGTCTCTTGTTTCGTAGCAGCACCAACTTGGTCCAAGAGTGTATCTTAGCCACTCCTGCATTACATTCGCTTTTTTACAGGGGAGGGCACATTCACACACCTTACAGATGGAACACAGAAGAACAACCATGCTCGAACTGGGACGCACAGATCACAGGGAAGACATTCTACCAGTATGCCAGGACGCGTGCTTAAATATGCGTGTTATATATAATAATAAAATAAAAATTATTTTCAACACACGACGATTTTTTATTCGTTTATAGATAATTATTTGCTTTTGTTGATTTCGTTTCGATTTCTAAATGGAGCACAAAATCTTTTGTTGCTTTCATAACACCATTCCTCTTCAAAATGTAAATAGCATTGAATTTAATTTTGTGTTAGCATAACAGAAGAAATCGCTCTGATCATCAGCAAGACACGTAATGCTAACATGATTGAGAGTATTTTTTTATAGAAAATTGTGTGCAATGATTTTGTTTAAAAAGGGGTTTCTAGAGCATAAATTGCATAAATTTATCATAAGCAATTTTTAAACTAGAGTAAATTAATTTGAAATAGCAAAATAGTCAGGAAAGAAGAGTTGATATAAAAAGAGAGATATTTTTTTCATTAATTATAATTTTTAAAAACTTTTTTCAAATTTTTAGTCATCTATGAATTGAGTTCGAATTTCTAATCGATAATAAGCTGGTTTGTTTTATCAAATTATAAAATTATATATAAAGTGTATTTCATTAAAATATTCTTACAACTTAAGTAAAACGTTACTTTCTCGATCAACAAAATCTTTAATGAAAATAAAATATTAAATCATAATTCATTGCATTATACATATTTTCAATTAACTTCCTTTACGAAGTACGTTCCTTTTTGTATAAATCCCTACAGAATGGGCGAGTTCAGATGGAACTTCGTTGTTCTGTCTGATTTGGGAGTTCCAGAGAACTAATAATTTCTACTTGGAACGAGGCCGTATGCAAACTGATTTCAGAGGAGCTTTTTTTGTTATTTCCCTCTTACCAGTTCGTGAGAACACGCAAATTTAGAAACTCGTTTGATTTAATCATTGGGTGCTTTTTCAGTATTTTCAGGGGGGAGACAGCATAATTTGTTAGCAAACCGAATAATGCATTTTTAAATACATGAGCTAATAAAATAAGAAAATTTGCATTGTGTCGTTTCACATTTACTCTTCAAAGCAAAAGTTTACTTTTATTTGTTAAGGTTTATTTATCGAGCAGGAGGGTTGCTTATTTTTATCATGCCCGTATCATGTTAAAATCACTGAATCAATTTGTTTCTTCAATTCAAGTAAACTTTTCGCAGTGTTTTATTTTTTTCTTTTTATTGGAGCAATGACATGAAAGATAAAATTGCGTTTACTTACGAATCATTAAATCTCTAATAAACAATTGTAGAATTTTGTTAACTAATGTTAAAGTGCGATTATATATAGAAACACATGTTTTTTAAATATATGGAATAATAAATGTTTATATTAATAATGTATAAACTCACATATCAAAATTCAAACACTTTTTCTTGTTGTAGTGTTTTAATAATAGTATTTAAGTATTTGTGGGGAGACACTTTCTTTCTTTTTGAAACATGATTTTATTCTTTTAACTTAATTTTCACAGAGTACATTGGTATTAATTTAATATTTTTAGTTGTAGATTTTTTATAAAACTTATAAATTCAAATTTCAAAATAATATAACTTATCAATTCAATAAATTTATAAATTCAAACTTATAAATTCAATAAATTTTTATGTGTAATTGTGAAACATCATTGTGTTTTCAAATTTCAGTATACATATCTTTGAATATTACCATTGTATAGTATTACAATCTTATATTGTTTCTTTGTGTAATAAAACAATCAGGACGCATCTTTATAGTTTAAATTCAAGTATTACATTTCACTTGCAATTTGCAGCAAAATCTTTCTTATCCAGATATTCCTTCTTACCAGAATCAAACGTATTATTCTTACAGATATTGCAAACAATCTCATTTTATTTCAAAGAGCCCTCGAAATATATCGTCGGACAATCATCACCTACTGCAAGAGTTTTTTAGAACATTCTCTTAAAGGCAATCTATTTTTCTAGATAAGAAAAAAGCTCCAATATTAAAAATGGGGTAAAAGAAATGTCCATTTCTAGGAGATTTCCCGATAGTGAAAAATTGAACAGGAATTTTACTCTTTTTTCTTCTGTTCACTTTTCCTACACAGTCATCTTTGTTCGTTTTAAGACCACGGTAACAGCTAAGATGAAGAATTGCGAAAGAAGTAGGACCGAAGATCTTCTACAGATAAATAAGGCAAAACAAATCAGTTGTGGAATCTTTCCAGGATTCACATTGAGATCAAGTGCAACTTCTACGATTTGGTAAAAGTGAATAAATCTTCGCATAAATTTAAAATCAGCTTCGCAATTAAAAATAGCAATATCCTTTTATCCTTAATGTCTGACCATATTTTATAAATATTTTCGAATATTCACTCAATATAAATAAATGGCATAATTTTTCCATTCTTTTATTACAAAGAAATGTATAAAAATATACAATTATAGAATATATA
>JAOUZG010035355.1:4040293-4081250 GCA_026289955.1 Argiope argentata | reverse complement strand
AAATATATAATTTGTGAAATTAACTCTATAGTCATGCAGTCATTCACATCATCTACGTGTTGCCTGCTTGAAGCTTAGCAAATATCAGGTGAGAAGTTCTATACAGTACTAGTTTTCATCTTCCTCAACCAAAGATGTCTTAGAAAATATAGAATTTTTCTTTCACTTATTTGTCTGGGAAGATACAACTTCCCTTTCAGTGCTTAGCATAATTTGTTATTTTGCAATTCCGGTTTGCAAGCCAATTTTATAAGTGAATATCTTAAAATGGAAATCACTAATACTTAGATCAATTTCCTCTCATCAGCTTTTAGAAATGACTTTTTTTACTCTGAACTACTATGAGTCTCCCCTCTCACTTGTGCAATTACATAGACTTATTATAATAAAATACTATTTTTGATGCAAAAGGGCTTCCCTGTGATATGAAAGTAGCTCCTTTTGTTTCGTACCTTTGATTCATGCAACTTCTGCAGCATATCGTCCCTTAAACGAATCTACTGGCTGTAAGTGATCGACCATGACTAATAGCAAAAAAGCTTCATTACTAAATACAAATGAATTAAAACGACATTTTTATGGAGAAATCGGCCAAAACATTATGTTAATTGTCATATTTACTGGGATTGTTTCATTACTGGAAGTTATTCATACATAGGCAAAAAAAAGTTCGTAGCCACTTTTCACTCAAGATTCATTGAGGATACTAAAAAAACTTTCGAAAGGCAAAACTGCAAACCTTTAACTCATATTTTGTGAGTGGTGGGCTTTTATGCTTTTTCTCGTGTGGGTATTTTTCATCAAAATAGTTTCTCCTTATATTTTTAAAGAAATACGAAAGCTTACATAATTATATCTAGTATATTTTGAACCCTTCAAAAATAATTCTTTCGAAGGAATTTGCTCCAAATAAACTCAAATTATAATAAAATAGAAAATTTAGTAAAACATGTATGTTAACTAACTTTAATATATACTACACTAATTCTAATAAATTCCAAACGTAAATTTTAAAAATATTATATTAAATTATATATCACTTCGAGTTTACTACACTTAAATTTCCCACTTTTTTTTACAAATTGAAAATTTAAGTAACTGAAATAATTTAAACAATGAAACAAACTCTTCTTTAAAAATGCTCACTCTAAAACTCTTCAAAAGCATCAGAACCCCCTAAATTTTTAATCATCTAAAATCTCAATTATAAGTTTTTGAGCATTCTATTTCCCATATTACTAATGTAGTAAACCTATTATATATTCAATATAGGTCATTAGAGATGAAAATAGCTTTTCTTATAATAAATGTATCAATATAAAATGTATATATTAAAATAAGTAAAGCCGAGTTCTATTTTTTAATAAAAATATATACAATATCCGTGTTTAATTAAATATTAAAAGAGGGTGTAATTTTCTTAACAAGTTATAATTATTTACTTACATATTCTAATGTATTATTTATTTACATTATCTACTATAATCAATAAAATTAAACTTATTATAGTCTATAATTTACGACTACTAATGCTAGTAGAGATGATCTTGAGAGGCTTACAAAAATTATTTTCCCACATACTTCGATAATGATCTTTACTCCGCCTACCAGAGTGTAACGGATATTTTTTTCAAGCTCCAAAACTTTCAAGGATTGTAAAAGCTTTAAAACATGTTCAGTGTCTTTTACAGAAAATTATTTAGACATATTTTCCATTTAAAATATTTCCGTTTTACCTTTTTCAGTTTAAAATTCAGTTTTAAAGCAGCAATAGAGCTATTTTGGGATAGACATCATAATTTTGAACCACGGTTATCAACATTTGGGGAGGACAACATCTGGGCTAGAACCCTACCTCTCCACAACACTAACTTTCATACAACAAATGCAGAATGGCATTTGGGCCATCGGATTTATATTAGACAGATTACGGTTTCCCTTTGGAATCGGGACTCCAACCTAAAACCCTTCGGTTCCGAAGTTGTGACGTAACTACCAGGCCGCTTGGCATAATTTGGAAATATAATAATGGTAATTAAAATAAAATAAAAAGTTATGTCATTATTATTGCCTAAGTAACAAAAATATGAATAAAGCATAAAGTGAGGTAATAAAATACGCAAAAAAACATTAATATAAAAGCTATACTCCATGTAGATCTTCAGCTTTTACTAATTCGTATAAATCAACGTATCACGCTAGCCTGCTATGTTTGCTAATACTAAGTCAACCACTCAGAAAAGGGAGAAGTTTCAGAGAGATTAAGTACTTATTGTAGATAAACTAGATTATTCTGAATCATTAATGAGATAGATTTCTATCGAAGAAATATTTTCTGTGAATAGTAATAACAGACTCTCAGACCCGCCCAAAGGCATGTGGAATAAATCATAAAAAAGAATGACCGGACCGCCGCAACAGCAACAGTGGCGAGAGCTGCAGTTGTGTCTTAAGTATCATCACCAACCAGGGAACAACCTTTCCCGGTGGAAGTACGTCCCGTCATTGGTTGGAGGGGGAGCCAAACCTCCACATATTTGTATACCAGCCAGGGTGACGAAATCCGATCTCCTTGCTGACATTCTCTCATCCTCATTTGAGGTGCCACCAGGCGGGTAGGGGTGTGTGGATTTTCTAGGTACAGCGTGACATGTTTTGGAGAATATCATTTTAAATTAAGAAAGTGGTTATATATATAAAGCTTAATGCATAAATGTTGAGGGAATATAACAAGTTAATTATTGGAATGATAATATAAACATTTTATTTTTTCATATTGCATTTTTTAATAATACATTTTTAAAGCAAAAGTATTTGAAATCCCATAAATAGTATATTAAATCAGATAACCTGACTAAAGCTTACTCTCGAGCATAATAAGCATACTTGGGCCAGTCACTCAAGATTAGAAAAAAAAATCAGAGAACTTTAATATTTTTAGCCGATAAACCTGGATATTCTAAGGTGTTAATAAACTCCATTTCAATCAGAGCAATAATTGCTGAATACTGAATAAAATATCTTTCAGAATTTAAATTTATATAAAGGCAGATATTTATTTGCATGCAGCATAATGTAAAAATGAATAATCTAATACACAGAATAATAAATTAATAAAATAAAAATAAATATGTAAAATTAGAAATACATAAAAATGATAAATAATTTTAATGAAAGAATAAAAGGATTTTTCTTTTGTAATATGAAGGAATTTTTTATCAAATAATTTTTTATCGAATTTCATTAATCTTAACATTAAAAATTCTAAAATGTATACATTCTTTCTCAAATACTCTTGATTCTGAAATTAAACATCAAAATATAGATAATTTGAAAAATAGTAAATCGATCAAAAAATTTCATAATTACAAACATGTATTTAGTGAAGATAAATTAGTTTGCTTTCATGCACTTCCACACAAAGCTTTATTATAACTTTTTTTGTATAAAGAAAAATTATATTGTAAAATGCAATGGAAAATTTAGCTTTGCTAAAACCGAAATATTTTAGTAAAGGACAAATACTTATTAATTTCAGTTTCACTTCTAAATTTTACAGCTAATTTACAAGTGCTTTTTGATTATTCGAAAAATTTAATTTACACATGTTACATTCCTTACTATTCATAATCAAACTATGTTAATTTCCATTAATTTTTCGCATTTCCTAATTTCTTAGAATCAGTGTAAGAAAGGAATCATGTAGTTTTAAGGAACTTGATCTATCTTTTCAAAAAAAATTCAAACTTAATGGGTAGATATTAACATAAAGGACTAGTGAAACTATCAAATTAACGAACAAGCATTCTGTAGATAATGATGTCTTCAGAAAAATTCTTTATTTTGCTTCAAATTAAAAGTTTTGACGGGTTTCTCTTAAACATATAAAATAAGAAAGCGGAAAAATGTGTATTTCTTGATATTGGTCTGTCAAGTGACTTCATATCTCGCAAAATATTTGCCCTTTCAAGCTTTTGAATTTTTGTGGTATTTAAGGATTTTAAAATATATATATATATATCTGTAAAAAGTTCCGTTCGAAATTTTCAGAGACAATTTTAAACACGACATTCAAAAATCAGAATTTTCTTCGAATTTAGAGCACCAAGTACTCTTAAATTATATTCGAATAGTCTAGCAGGAAACATTCTTCTGAAAGGATTTTGTTCAAAATTTGGTAGCAATCTACTAATTTTGTGCAAGGACTGTTACCAAATTTCAACCGCTTAGCTCATTTAAATCGTGAATTATCTTTGATTATTTGACAGAAAGATATAATTTATGCTGGAAATGCATTTGTTGGAAATAAGGAGGTATAAAACATGGATATTCGTCAAAATCTTTATTTAGAATTATGTTTGCCAATTTTTATATTTTCTCTGTACTTTGTACACTATACAATAGGATGTGAAGAATGTATTATTTTTAATGAATAGGTAAGTATAAATCTGTAATGAAAAACGAAAATAATAATCCCATGACAGTATCTGTTTCATTTCCATTGAATGCTGTTTTTGCTGTGACATATAGCATTTACAAGCCCGATAACTGTCAGCGATTTAAGTCCAATGAGAGTATCAGGATTTTTTTCAGTAGCCCCCAAAAGCCAAGACTACGATTCATCTATCCCATTCGGCACATTCGCTTGCATAACCACTTTTTACTGTGTGACAAATTCATACACTTCATAGATAGAACACCCATGCAACAGAGGAACAACCGATACCCAAAGCAGAACTCGTACCCTGGAAGCCCATATCATGGGGAAGACGCGCTATACCAATGCCAGAAAGCCAGCATTCAATAACTGAATGACTCGGATGATTCTTCTTATTTATTTTATAGATTTAAAATCTGAAATTTAATAAAAAATTCTCATTCTAATAAAATTACTTAAATATCTGGAAGTGCATTCTAAACACTTGACTGCTTTTTTTAAACTTAGTATAACTGAAATCAAACTATCTCTGGCATTACCTGATCATCTCCTGAGCTCTGAAACTACAAAAACTTCAAAATCAGACACCCGTTAATCGCCCGACAGCAAATGCGGGCAATTGGTTAATGAAAGCCCTTTAAACAAGCGTAGCTTCGACAACATAGGTAATTATTTCCTGTCAAGTGATCTGAATTACCTGAAATCCAAAACCGCTTAACGGCAGTGCCTCAGATTAACTTGATTAACCATGGGTGAATACTTCGGGACACTTCACTGAGCGTTATATTAGATGTCTCGTGTGCAACATAATCATTATGCAACAGGAGTGATAGACGTGCTGTTGATAATTTCTCTTGATAGAAGAGTTCATTTTGCCTGATCTTTTGGAAAAAGAAAGTACTCTAAAAGTGATACTTGTTCTGAGTGAGTACATCTTATTTATTTTTAAGACAAATTATTATTTTTTAGAAATATGTAATTTATTGTTTATTTTTTTATTTTTATCACAATTACGTTAAGGTACTTTTAAGTTTATAAGAATTATTTGAATTTCATATTATAATTCCACTTTTATTATATTTTTAATGGGAACTTATGAACTAATTTTGCAATTGCGGTTTAATTTTCATTGTATAAATGTTAGAAATTTACTTGATTTTTTTAAGTAAGCTAAAATATCATTAGGTATTTCTACAATTTATCAGAAATAGAAATTAATATATATATATACATTGGTTTATATTCCTGAGATTTCTATTTAAAAAGGTAGTTTGATTTTATTTCAAGTAAAAATCTTCAAAAAATTTAAAACTCTTTTTAAATTTATCAAAGGCAAATTAAAAATACTTCGTTATCAAGATGTTTGAAAATCACTCTCATATGTTATGATCCCTTAAGCAAAATTAAAACTGCTATCAAAATATATGGTATTGTTTTGAAATACTTGAAAAGAGGAAGAAAGGTATGTTGGTTGGGAATTATGGTATAATTTGAAAATTCATGCTGATAAAATCTCATTTTTATCGTTAAAGAATGACAGTTGAGATTAGAATAAAACATCTAGGTGAAATATATGCAAAATACTGGCCATCTATTTCAATTGCATGTAATTGAAATAGATGGCCAGTATTTTGCATATCTTTCACCTAGATGTTTTTCTATTAATGTAATATTTAGGCTATCAAATATGAGTTTCAATTGAATTTTCAGCTTCGGAGGGAAATTATTACTTTTGCTTTTTGAAACAAAAAAAAGTGCAATTCTAAATTAAATTAAACCGGGTATTTTTAAAAAAATCTACTCTTTTAATGTTTTTTTAAGCCCCAAATATTTTTTTTGAAATATTTCTAGCAAATTCTCTATAATAAATCCATCAGAATTAATTAATATTTTCAGTATTTGATTAATATATAAATATTTTGTTTAAGTTTTTAAAAAAATTGAAAAAGAAGTAATATCAATAATTACTATTTGAAATAAATACTTTTAAAAATCCCTTTTTTTTGGAAAAAAATAATTAATTAATTTTAAATTATAAAGTTGTCAAGAGAGCTAAAAATTAGAATACAGTATTTTAAATAAAATAGCCAATCAATTGTTTTTCATAACTTTGAGAAAATTATACTCGAAATTTAATAATCCTATTCGAATCTCAAAATATGAATTCAAAAAAGTGATAACTTGAATTTCTAAGATTTTATGCTTTTTAAAACCAATTATTTTATTGCAAAAACAATCTCAAGCTTTCTTATAAATTTTCCCAAAATATATTTCAATTCTAATATATATGAAGTAAACATTTTATTAAATTGATATAAATATCACTCAGAACATACTTTGAGACTTGAAATAAAAATTCATGAAAATGGTGAAATTTTAATCTATCCGTTATTTGATGTCCTTTTTAGTATTATTGATACAAATCAATGATATTTTCTAAACATTATTGATTTTTCTGTCACAAAATTATTTAAATTTTCTTTATTTTGAAAGCGTCTCGTAAATGAAACAGTTGAGATGAAAATATTTATGCTTCAAATAATCAGAGGCCATTTTAGTTGAAATCATTGAGGCATCGGTGATGAGAAGCTTCTAATTATATCAAATTCCCTCAACCTGTCCAGAAACTCTCAAATTCTTACTCAAAATGGAAAGGGTGTCAAGGATTCCAGAACAGATATGTATTCCACTTTACGCATATTGATCACTCGGATAGATTGCAATTACAGGCTGCAGCTTTGGAGGGCTTGTTTATTTCCAAATGGCCACAAACTTCGCAGAGTCCTCGATTTATCATCAATGCATTTCTGCGCAAATCATATTCTTGATTGTCGAAATGAAATTTGGAAACAGAGGAGGTTGATTAGCACTCGGAGAACTACATTTTTCTCCCAAATGTATATTTCCCATTTATTTCAAAGATAACTATAATTACTTTTGAAAATTCACCGAATTAGTATTCCTCAGAAAATGAATTAAGCTGGAATACTCTCGAATGATATATTCTTGAATAACTGTATTTCTTTCTCTGGATAGGTCACTTCGTTTTCCATTTAATTTCATCATCTTATGTGATAATATTTTTTGGCCAACTAAAAATCTATTTTTGAAATAAAAGCAGTGATGTTTTACGAAATGAAAGTAGTGTGGTTTCCATTCTTAAAAGCTGTTAAATCTAGCATTTATTGATGACATTTGAAATCAACATTTGGTTTAATTTTTTTTAATAATTTAAACTTAAAACTTTAGTTGAAATAATCCGGTTATTTGTCAGAAACATACCTTTCAACTCGTTTGCTGCGCTGTGAAGTTACGATGCATTCTTTTAAATAAATAAATTGTTTCAAAATATGGGACTCCTAAGCAAAGTTGCTGAATTTTCAATATCACATACTTTTCACTTATATGTATTATAGAAATTAATTATTTATTTACTATAATTAATCTTTAAAATTTGTTGTGTATACGTATTTTAATAAAGCGAAATAGAGGAAAATATAATTATACTTTTCATAGATTAGATTAGTTAAGCATGCAGTTAAATTAAGTTTTTCGAAGCATAGTTGATTGATGTATGTGAAACTGATTTAAGTCTTTAATCTTATGTTATCATGTAACAAATTGCTATGCCAGCATTCTTGTCCAGAGATAGCATCCTTGGGTGGAGTCGCGATTCGGGCATGGTTGTTCTTTATCAGTTCTAGCTGTGACGTGCATGAATGCCCCCCCACTATAAAAAGCAAATTTGATGAGTAAGTATCTAATACATACTCTTTAGCCCCTCTTGGCGCTACTGAAAACAAGAGACGCACCCTCGGCTTAAAATCGCTGACTGTTGCCTTGATCCTGTCCATCAGAAGTGACATTAGAAACTACAACAACAAATTGCTATATCACTAAAAATGTTGTCTCGATGCCAATCTTTGTCACGTTAAAAATTATTGTTTCTTAAAAAAGGATAAATTTTAGTTTTTCTTCACATACATAAATTACCTATACATGTCCATTAATCATATTATTTATTTGTAAAATGTGTAAAATAAAATAACTGTTATTAAGGCAAAACATATTTCAAATGATTCGGATATTAAAGCGGGACTTACAACTATATAAAATTTTCCGACGGATAAATTTCACTTTTATTCAAATGCCCCGATTAAAACTGAATTCAGGGGCTTTTATAGTTGCAATCAATGGAAATAAAGAGAAACAAACCCATGGCATTATAATGTGAAAGCATATTGATTTTTTTTGGAACTTGACATTTATATAAATTCATTATCAATCTAACTTTTTTCCAAATTTCAAAATGTTAATCATAATCACTAATTTAAATGTAACATGTTAGTTTACTTACGATACACATACCACTAATTCCAACAGTTAAAATACGTCCGAATTTCGAAACGTTTCCTACTTATTTATATGCAAATAACGAATAAAAATGGATGCTCATCGAATGTAAAATTTCTTAAAATGCTTGACTTCAGCACTATGACTGTTTTGGAATTTCGCGTCTATATAAATCCATTATTTATTTATTTTTGCTAAATTTAGTAATTCAGTGTATCTTCTTAGTTTACTTATAATAAACCAACCACATAGGTCTAGATAGATTTCCACAATTAGTATGAACTGTGGAAAGCAGGTATATAAAGATATCAGGCGTGATCAGTTTCTTAAACATTTTTTTTTCTTATTTACATGCACATATAATTCGATGCTACAATGATGACGCCAAAACCCCAATAAAAAAGAAATTAACGATTATGTTTGCATTTTATACTTCATGATGAAATGAGTGTTCTAAATTTCATCATGCGATCAAAGAAATGAGTTTTTATTTCTCTGATAAGAGCCACAGTTGAGCGGATATATCATGGATGATGGAACATTATTGTCATCCTTCCATATTTCATTACGCAATATCGCATAATTTATTTCTTGGGAATGCGTTTTGTTTATTTTTCATGTTTCCGAGGAATGCAGAAACATCTTAAGTAGAGCGAAAGCCATTTAACAGGGAGACACTTCTAATACATTTAAGGGTGAAGCTTTCTGCTCTACTGTCTTCTCTCATAATATTGCGCCAAAATACATCATAAAAATATATCTTTGAAAACAAAAACAAGAGTGACCACCACCACTGTCCAAATTTTAACAAAATTGAAAGATCTTTTTAAAAGAGTAAAATAGTTCTTTTTTACATCAAATTCCTTTTCTTTATTCTTTCATTTTGGCATCAAAGAATTAAAAAGAAAACTTTTGTTTGAATTAGTGAAAGTTCTGAATTTGTATATTCCATTTTCATTTTTATATAATAATAAATACTAACCACTTTTAGTGCTATTTCGCATAAATCACTGTTAGTTAAAGTTTTTAAATAAATATTATTATCGTGATAGTTTCCTCAATAAAGCATTTTTGAGCTTCCAATGACAAACACCTCATAAACTAGAGTGTTTTATTATTTTAAAAGGTGTAAGGCCGCTCTCATCACAGTCCAATGCGTGTCATAAAGTTTCTGCCGATATTTTTTATAAATTATATCACATGCAACACAGATATATATTAAAATGAACACACTTTTGAACATTATTTATAAAATGATATATATAAAATGAATATTTTCATTTTTACCTGATGCTGAACTTAAAGCTTCATTACAAATACAATGAACTTTTTCTTAAAAAGATTATTAAAGGACTGTCCTTTATTGAAAACTAAATGTAAGCTTGAACATAGTAAAACTTAAGCACAGATAAATTAAACAGAATTCTAAGTTGAACTTTAAACGATGGACAAAAAGTCATTTGATCAAATATTTGATAAAACAATTACAGTAATTTTTGTTTTATTCACAACAATAAAATCATTATTATAAAATTTGCCTTAAAATGTATTAAAATTAACTTAGTCTAGATTAATGAATTTCACGGCAAAAATATTGTTTTTTGATAACATATTTTTTATGTCATAAAACATTTATAAAGTAATTTTTTCCTCCAATATTTTTAAAGTTTACATAAAAAAGTCAAAACATTACCCATAAATTTAATTTAATATAAATTTTAAGAAAAATACATTTCAAAGTAAATTTATGCCGAATTTTGTAATCCAGAATCAAACTATCTGACCTATTTAACTTCAATACACAAAGTAGCATTTTTTATTAATAGTAGAGAATGTTAATAAATATACATTTAACATATAATCGATCACCATTGTATATACAAATAGCTCAGTGGATAAAACGATTAATTTGTTATTGATACAAAATGTTATGAAGTAGATTGAATTATTAAAAAGGAAATTGGGAGGAGGATTATATAAAGTGAAAATCAATTTGGTTACAAAATGCAGAGAACACAACTTCAATTGAAATATTGAAATATTTTGCTGAAAATGGTTGATTTCAAAATATACAAAATTAAAAGTGCAAACATTCGGAAATACTGAGAAGACACCAAGTTAAAAAATTATATTTTCTAGAAATTCCTTTTTTTTAAATTTTGAATTTAATCTTTTAAAAATTTAATCTGAATCAATTTTGAATTTAATCTTTTTTTATCTCCTCTCATGCAAGCGATTTCCAATAAATAAAAAAATCTTAAGAAGTACAATGTAGATTATTTGGTACAGCTTTGTAAAGTTTTGTTTTCTGTTTCCGAATGTACCTAGAATTTTTTTTCCGAAATTTCTTATAGTTGCTGGCTATATCCAATAATAAAAAAATCAGAATTCAATATGCATACATCTATAAAAAATTTTACTACTTATGAGAAAAATGTAATGAATATTAGATATAGCCGAAGTTAACCAAAGAAATAACTTTATTTGATTCTTAAATACTAAAAACTAGCTTTCAAAACATTGCAGACATAACTAAGCGTAGACATAAAAATTAAAGATATTGGGCACATTAAATTATTGGCAAAATCATCACATGTCCATTGCTTCTAATAAATGTCAATTTTTATTTATTATCTACTCGAGAAATAATTAAAAATTATATATTTATCATAAGCAGTTAATATAATATCGTAATATATAATTTTTTTTAAAAATTATTTTGGAATGTCCATTTATTTCATCCATTATAATATAATGTCACCAAAATTAAATTGATGATGTCGTTTCTTATGGCACTTACCATAGAGAAACTCGCTGAGGTAGTCAGCGATTTAAGCCTCATAGTGTCTCTTTCTATGCAGTAGCGCCAATTACGGCTAAATGTACGACTTTTGCTACTCACTCATCATATTAGCTTGCATAGCCCCTTTTTACAAGGAGCTAAATCACAATCCTTACAAACAGATAACAGAAAAGCAATCACGCTCGCACCGGGACTCGAAACCGGGGTTCCCAAATCACGCAGAAGACCGCTACCCCTATGCCAGGACGCCGGCTCAACAACAAGTAATTCACTTAATAGAAATGTAACACGTTATTCAGTGTCATTAAATACGAAATCTTTCTTTATCCTCGTTTTTATTTTCTCTCTTATCACTCATTAAGCAATAAAAACTCATCAAACTTCTTTTTTTCCCATTTTTTGATTAATTATATTATTCACAACAATATTATGGCCCATGTATTGCATTTGCATTTTTGAAGAAAGAACTAGGGTTATTTTCAAGACACACCTAAATAAAGTTATATTAATATTTCCATATTACTCTGCCATATTATTTTAAAATAATCCTTTACTTCTACATACCTGTATATAAATTAACTAAAAATTTACAGAGTGAAGCAGCGATATTTCTAGTGAACTAGAGTTAATTTTTATAACCAGTTTTATAACAACTCAGTGTTACACAGTGTTTTCAGAATATATATCTCTGAGAACCTTTAAAAAATGGTTTACTACAGAGATATAACAAATTTTCTGTAAAATATTAGAATTGCAAAATTTAAATAAATCTCTTCATTTTTTTATTTTTATTTTTTTCTGCCAATAATAATACTAATCAAAAATGATATTTATTAGTAGTTACTCCTTTTGATTATTATGAGCCCATTTAGGTAAAGAATAATGTTTATTCAATCAATTAATTAAGATGAAAATAAGATTTAAATAATCATTATGGAGTTTGAATGCTTTCATAAATTGATCAATAAATTTTCAATCATGTTCTGCTTTATATATCTCTTCACCGAGTTGAAAATAATAAACAATAATTATTTATTGATTCTATAAATCATATCATTTCAAATACACGTTGTAAAATTTTTTGTACTGCATATGTTTTAGAAAAAATATTGATGCCGCCAATTTTAATAAGTAATAAAACTTCCGAATTAATATATGAAAACGGAATAGACGAAGTTTTTATTCCTTCGATTGTGTTTTAAAATGACAAATCGTTTGCTGATATGTAAAAGTACTTGAAAAGGTATTTTATGCGTATCTACTGTTATCTTAATTTCATTTTAGATTCAAAAGGTGTTGATGAAAGGAAATTTAAAATTGAAAAAAAAACTCAAAATGTGTTTGGAAAAAGATATTAGATTACGTGAAAAAAAATCGCAAAAATATATCGGGTTTTTCTTTTTTCTTCTTGCATCATCATAAATGGTGGCATTGCTTAAAATATTTATCGAAAACTAATTTCTTTTAAAATTTAGGTTGAATTGCATAAATATAAGTACTCTTTCTATTCTCACAAATACAGTTATAGTAAAGTTATATATCTTTATGCTGCTGAAGAGAAATTTATATTTGTATGCATGGGAAACTTATGTAAGGAAATTGAATTAAAACTACATTTGATATATAGGAAGCAAATTTTCTAACATTTTAAAAAGAGAGAAAAACAAATGAAAATATAGCTAAAGAAACATTAATTCAGATTTAAATTTTTTTAAGTGATTTAAAATCTGAAATGAATTTTAATACAAATTCTCAGGTAATTAAAAAAAAATTGCTTATTAATTGTCCATAGTTGAAACCTCAAAAGAAGCACGTGAAGTATCTGGTGTGAAATGCACGAACGCTATATATTAAGTCTTTTAAATTTTTAAATAAAACCCTTTATAACATTAAAATAAATAATCTATTAGTATTTTGAGAATCTCAAATTTATGTTTAACTAAAAACTCTTATTCTGTTATCAACAAAAATATTCAAATCAATAAAGCATTTTTAAGCAGACTAATAATTGGAGGTTAAAGTCAAGTCATGTTTCCATGACAGCTAAACAACTATTATAAATTATGAACATGGTTATGATAAGTAAAGGATAAAAAGATCTATTCCTTGATTAACAAGAGCCTGGAAAGCTTTAGTTTCTTTACGAGCATATATATAATAATAATTAATATTATCTTTTGTAGTAGTGACTGATCTTGGATGATTTTTCTTCTTATTTTAAATGTATCAAAATTTTAAAAGACTTATTCATGTGTTCCACTATCCGTATAAATACTTATCAAATTATCTCATCGGTTTCGTGCTTCAGTAATACGGTTGATATGTTTACTCAAGCATTTAATTTACTAACATAATTCTATAATTGATACACGTGTTAACCATTAAAGGTTGGACAAAAAGAAAAAAAAATAAGACATATTTGTTATTTGTTCCACGTCAAAACAAATTGTTTGAGTGAGAATCGTGATATTTTTGTTTAAAGCGATTGAAATTTATAGATAAGAATTATATATCTACATCTGAATACACGAATATATTTCAGGATTTGAAAATTTCTGGAATAAGCTATCGTCATTGCAGAAATAGCTAAACTATTTTTGGAATAATCACTATGACAACATTTGATGCATAAATGACACATGAAACTTTTTTGAATTGTATTAAACACAGATTTTATTATCATAAATTCTTTATTTCTCTAATTAAGCTAGGTTCAAAAGTCAGATTGAGATATTTTTTCCAAATAGCTACAGAAAATTTCGTAGCATCTGAATTTTTTAAATTATAATTTATTACAGAGTGCATATATTTTTATATTATGATCTATGGAAAGAAAAATACATATTTATGAAAAAAATTTATTGAAAAATAAAAATAAGTTCATGCTTTATCGTTACTAAAAATTCCTACAACAGAATCAATATAATAGATTCTTATGCTTTTGACTTTTAGAAAACAAAGCATTCTATGCTAATTTGCATTTTATTTGATGATATTAACATTAATTATAAAATTAGAAAGTTAAAATTAGAAAATTAACATTAATTAGAAAATTAGAAATGTAACATTAATTATAATATTAGAAAATTAACATTAATTATAAAATTAGAAAATTAAATTATACACATTATTATTATGGTAACTTATTTAACGGATTTTTAAATAACAACTTTAATTAAAACAAAACCATGAATCGGATTGACTTAATCATTTTGGAATGAATTCAAATATTGGAACTTTGGATGACCACAGAAGAAAGGTCTTTCAATTTTTCTCAAAAATAATGGTCATAATTCTACAAAAAATATTCAAAGTTCTATAATCTTAAGTTTCTATGCAAGTTATTTATAAGACATCCATTCATAAGAATCACCTAAGCCAGCTTTAATTTCAGAATTCTGTCAGAATGTCTTTTTCAAGAAATCAGTAGCCTTTGCTAAGCAATTGGTTCACCTGGAATGATGCTTTAGTTTCAATTAATTGTTTTATAAATAACTAGAGGATTTAGATAATTTGAGTTAAGCATTTTAACCATATCGCTTTAGCTGCCTTGCCTCTTTTCTGTTTATTGCAGAATAGACTTTTCTAATAAAACCAGCTAAAGGCATTATAGCGCCTTTATATAGAGAGTGAATAACTGTCTGTCTGGGAACAACACATTGTATTCCGAAATAATGTATATTCTGTTTATTATTTTAAATGTAAGTTGTCTAGAAAATATTCTGGAAAGTTTTTTTCTCGCCTTTAGAAATGATTCGCTAAGACTTTTGATTTTAAAAAAAGAAAACGGTTTAAGTTGCACCTGTAACTTTAATGTGAAAAATTGAGAAAAATATACAAAAAAAGGTGTCAAAATTCAGGCTAAAAAATTACGCGACAATGAAATTGGTATAACTGGCTATAATAACTTTTTGCATTTTAATGAATATATTTTATAAAATGGTTTAATAGTACGCTGATTCATTTTAAGCGATATTTTTAGAGGCTATTTAAAAAAACAGTCAGAATAGCTTTCAATATATTATATTATATTTTTTGCTAAATTTTGAAACTCGGAGATAAACTAAAAGGGCTGTAGAAACTAAAATGTCGATACTCAAATGCGTTTATTTCCATTTCTTATTAGATGAAAATGTGAAGAAAGCAATTTGCGAAACGGTTGCTAAAATCGAATGATGTAGTATTTATTGGAATAATTGAGGTTATTAGTTATCGTGTATCTGCAAAACAAAATAAGTCTTTACAAATATATGCTCACATTCTTTCATTTAGTTATGTTTCACACACATTGCAAATACTTTTTCCAAAATGTTTTATTCTATTAGATGAAAAAAAATTATTATATCATTTTCTTAGTTTATTTAATGTATCTTTTCTGAATAAAACTCCTGCAAAATATTGATGAGAATGGGTTTTTCAAAAGGAATTGCGAATGTGCGCTTATTGCAATGCATTTCATCAATCACGTGTATTATATATTCTATTTAAATCTCGCACATTTCTCAAGATAAAATATTCATGAAGATGCTAAAAGTTTCGAACAACGCAGAAACTGGAAGTAACGAATTTCCAAAGTTTCTCTGCAACTTTCTCCTGAGTCAGACAAGGAATATTTGAACTTCTGGATCGCACGAAAGTACTGTAATTACAATGATCGGGCTGATACTTCAGTTGAAAGCGTAAAATTGAAAAAGAAAATGAAAAAAAAAGAAGGAATCGCTTCCAATGCAAATCAGTAGTGGAAAGAATTGGGAAATCTTTATCACCTGCTCGAAATCCACGAATGAGGTCACGGAAGGTTTAAAAAGTTGGCGAAGAAAGTGGCTTCAACTGAATTCTTTGGTGATGACAATAATTATACCGGTTATTTATGAGTCTACTTTGACAATCTTAATTATGTTCGATAAATCTAAAATATCAGGTTCATTCTCTAAAGACAAATTTACTAATTAAAGATAATAAGGATTTCTAGCATTTCATTGATAGCAATATTAAAGAGGAGTTAATTTTAGAGTTCTAGCATTTCCATTCATACGGAAGATAATAATAAAATTCATAGTGTGTATATGACGAAAATGTTTCTAGAACTATAATATTTACATTCCTAATTGTGATTTTAAAATTATTACTTTTTAAATTTTTTACTGTAATTGTAAATTACTTTCTTGTCAATTTCACTACCTTTTACCACTTTTAATCTAATTGTCCACTTGATTAACACAATTTTTTTTAAAATCTGGATTAGAAAAAAATAACATTGAACTGGAATCTATAATATTAAAACACAATATTACAATACCTTTTAAATTGTGATCTGCAAAATAATTTTACTAAAATAAAAGTTTTTAAATAAAAAATAATGTATGAGATAATAATTCACTAAAGAAATGATGCTGACTGGAGCTTTTATAACCCTTAAGATTTAAAATTTCTAGATAACACATAATGAAAAAAAAACTTGTTTTGTATAGGCCATTTATTAGTGGTCTCGTAAAATTGTTAAATCAAATCTTTTGGGGAAAGGTATTATAAGAAATAAATAGTTATTCTCTAATTCTAATTTGAAATCAGCTTCTATCTCAAATTCAATTCAGGTGATATTTTATAAATTAAGGTTATCTTTTACTTGATGTCATTTTTTGTCACAGATTTAACTTTATTACTCTTTCATGAAAGCAAATACATTATTTTCCCTTTTATAACAATTTCATTATTTAATAAATCTTAAATCTACATATGTAAAAAATATAAAATAAAAAATATTTGCGCTTCAATAAAACTAAATATTAATTTGGACACAATTATAAACTAAATTTAAATTTTAAAATAAATATTATAATTTACAAAGAATTATTTAAGTAAACAAATAATTTGCAAAAATTTAGAATTATCTGTGAATACTGAAGAATTTCTTTCTTTAAATGTTGTTTAATAAAAGTAGCTTTGAATTCGGATATGGAGCTTTTAATCCTTTACCCATTTCAATTATTGAAGCTCTGCAAATTTTAACGTCTGTGTCTGTTTATTATAATTTATTATCTGTTTAATGCTTGCTTTTTTAACTTTCACTTACATTCATTCATTCAATTAATGCATATTTTATTTTCAATACAATCTATATCCATAAAGAACCATAAAAGCATTACAGTTTCTAAATGTTATCCATGCATAAAATTATCTTTGTGCACAAGACAGAACTTCAAGATGTGCCATTTTGTTTGCAATAAACTTCCGTATGACACATTTTTTTAGTAATCTGCTGTAAACAGATTAATGTAAAATGCCTGCTAATGGTGCATAACCACTGCCATAAAACCTCAAGTGCACAATATCCTTTCCCACGACATTTCAACTTTCACTGAGGAAAGTGTGAGTTACGGTTCGGAGAACGCGTTCCATACGAGTGCGCGCTGGGATGAGTGAATCTGGTTCAACAAGCATTATAACAGATACGGATGATAGCTTACACGTGTAACTGTCACATGGAAGTCGGAAATGGCATGCGTCTCATGATAAATGAACAATTGTGAAGTGAAATGCACTAAACTTTATCCCATTCAATGTATTAGTTTATGTCTGAATTAAATTAAGCGCTAAACTTTAATTAATATATTAAATTGCAAAGGATATCATGGTAGTCACAAGTAATGAATTAGAATAATTTGAGTGAACAAAGAATTTGTTAAAGTTTCAAGTAATTGGAGAATATTGAAGCATTTCCTTGTTATAATATAACTTTATACCACTCATTGTATTAGTTTATGTATGCATTAAATTAAGCGTTCTACTATAATCAACACACTAAATTACAAAGGATAACTTGATAATTACAAATTGCATATTATACATGATAACTTATGAAGAATAATTTAAGTAAACAAACAATTTTGTAGTTTTGAGTTATCAGATAATACTGTAGAATTTCCTTGTTTTAATATTATTTAAGGGCAAATCGGATAATTTAAATTCCTTTATTTTGTGAAAAAATATGTTCAAGGAAAATTAAATGTTAGCTATGAGGCGATAACTCAAATTATTATTTTTTTGGATTATCAGTAATTAATTAACCGCTTAACAGTTTTGCCCGTATGCCGTAAGTGTATCGATTTAATGAATTTTGGTAGCAGTAAGCTAAGAATAAACCATTCATAATGATTATAATTCAAGATAAAAATTGATTCGAATACATAGGCAAGCCATGTATTCAATGGATTTCAATTTGAAATAAAATAAGAAATTATTCCTTAAATAGAAGGTGTCAGATTATTAGATAGTAAATAAAATAAAACAGTTAAGGGGTTTAAGTAACATGAAATTTATGAATCATAAGTTCTAATTCTCTCTCATGAATTCTCTAATACATTTCAAGTCATTCGCTTTACAATTTGATAAGTTTAAGTAATTTATAAGAGAAGTTAAGAAATAAATCATTAGAGAAAAACTTTTATTAATTAAAATTATTAAATAAGTTTATTTTTTTAAAAAATATTAATGAAAATTCTTCAATAAAAGACTCGTTTTTTATAAATTTTTGGATTCTAATTGTTAATATTATTCTTGCAAAGATTTATTTTGGTTAATTCTATTTATATTCATATAAATATTTTGGCTTCTTGAGGGATGTTTATTTGAATGTGAAATGCCCCTTAAAATCAATGGTAATAATGCGAACTTACGAGGGGAGAAAATTCTTTTATATCATTGAATTCTAATAAATCTCGCATAAGTAGCATTTACTTATACGTCATAGTATAGTGAAAGCCCTTTTTTTAAATTACGCGAATTTAAGAGACACATAAACTACGTAAACAGAAATAATGAGTTTGGATGACGTAACTTGGCAATCATTTTCCATATTCAGACAGCATTCTTTTTCAAATTACATAGAAATAGAAGCAGAAAAAAAAAGAAATAAAATGATTCAGTGGCAGATCATCGTTATTTTCTAATTGGAATTCGAGTGCTTTCGGAAAAGAGAGAAGATGAAGAAGAATTGCAATCCTTCTTTCTATTCCCTTGGCAAGAAAATCACAATTGCATGGGGTTTCGGGGGCGCCTCTCTCTTCGGAGCCCGCTGTCATTTTATTAAAGGCAATTCATTATATACGGCGGAAACTAATATCTTGTGAGCCAAAGAAAAGCGACCTGCTGGCTGGTGGTGATGGACGAGGAAATAATAATGCGGTCTTTCTCCCGATTGATAGATTGAAGCTGCGCCATTACGTGTCGTACTTCATTCGGTGAAGGATTGATTGTCTTGCCGACCTTTGACCGCAGACGCCAATTACTTTCGCCAGACCCAACACCGCAGAGAATTTCTTGGGATGATTATGGCTTTTGTGGAGTCGATTAATTTTCTCTTCCATTTTTTTGTGACCCTTATATTTAACATATCAATTATATTTTCATCAGTTTTCAAGTAATTAAATTATTAGTGAATCTCTTTTCATACAGTTAATTATTTGATTACTGTTTTAAGATATTTTTTGTAGATATTTAATATAAAATATAAAGGTACAAGGTATAGAGGCGATGGGCAAATGATTTTTTTCACTCCTTTATTTTAAAAGAAAATCTTTACTGCAAAAATGGAGTCAACTATACAGGGCATTATAAAATGAATTGCGTTATCTGAAAATGTGAATAAAATGATCATTTTTTATGCACAAGTGTGCAGAATCAACTTATCTTATCTCGTTAAAAAACCGAGAAGAAATTAAAAATAGTAATTCATATTACACGGTCTTAGTATCTCCCAATAAGGAGAGAAAATAAACAGGACGAATACATTTTTGCTGAAAATAAAAAACCATGAAAACAGTTTTAAAAGTTAAAAAACAGTCTGTAAGTAGAGTTAAATTTTGAAATTTCACTCATAATCTTAAAGATCAATAAAGTCTATGACCTTTTTTTCTGAAAATATAAGGTATTCTATTCATTTTGAATACATATTTAACATGTTAAAGTGATTTGTAATATATAAAAAAATACACAATCTGATCTTTTTTGGCATTTAAAATTTCAATATGCTTTAATTTTAGCATAAATCGAAGAAAAATTGAAATTTATGGGGTCGCTCAAAATTTCATCATATTCCTGAGAACAGTTTTGCAGTTTTACTAAGTTTTCTGTATTTTTCCTAAAGTTATGCATTGAGGGGTACATCTACAAATTTCAAAATAATGGAAGATTTTTATTTAACATAAAATGTCAATTAAAGATTTATTTTACAAATTCATCAGTTGTAAAAACATAAAAGCAAAGTTAAAATAAAATTTTGTTACCATAATGCTTTATTAATAGTCACTACTTTTAAATATGGAAGATTGTCTGTGTCCTTACAGTTAGCTAATTTTTTTTTTATCTACTCATTTACTGTCACTTACGGAATATAAGAAAAGTAAGTTTTATCGCGAAATAAATATTTTTTTTAGGATATAACTACTAAATATTCAAAAATTTCGACGAATTATTTATCTAAATAATTATCGGATAAAGAACTCCATATTTTATAATAATAAAACAGTCATTTGTATTTGTATAAATTTACTGATATTTGTATATAATATTTATATTATAATATATATAATATTATATTTATATTAATAATATTAATTTTTATTATAATATTTATATGAAGTATATAATATTTATATAATAGTAAAGTAACAAATTTCATAAGATTAATCTGTAATAATTATATTTATTGCATAAAATAAGGAATGAGATAAAAGATTACGTGTATCAAAGCATTATTCATTAAATAAATAACATTGACGATTTGTAATATTTTCTATAATTATAATTTTTTGTAAGCAAAATTTGTAATTTTTTGTCGATATTAATCTATTCAATATAATATATTGATAAATGCTAACATTTTCAATAATTATTTAATTAAATTAACATTGTTCTGTATAAGTTAATAGTTTCCTAATATAATTTTCGATGTTAAACTGGTTAATTCTAAAAGAAATTCAAAAGAATAATATTCTTACAATTGTCTAAATTAATATTTATTATTAATATAAATATAATTATTTTTACAGCTTTTTTTAAATAATTCTTATAGCTATATATAATGATTACTTTAACAACATTTCCTTCCAATTTTCTATTCATTAAAGAAACAGTAGGATATGTGATGAATCCTAGCTTCAAAAAATGTTACATTGTGGAAATTAAAGATATTAATCAACTTTAAGAGTGATGTTTTGCAGTTTGCTCTTCACATTTGCAACAATAACAATGAAATCTTCGGCAAACAAAGTTAATTTGCATAGAATAATAAGATGCTGGTAAATCATTAAAGAAAACTGATTTACGTTTTTCAGTGAAATTAAACCTTTTTTTTTGTATACTCATGAAATAAAGCAGTCTATCATTTCATGTTCAATTATGAATAGTAAGAAGTAATGAGACGAATAGCACATACTGATAAAGCGCCTCAGGAATAAAGCTCAAAAGAATAGAAAATAGCTTTTTTCTTTCTTTCAACCGGCAATATATCAATTTTAGCATTAAAAGTGATTTTTTTTAGATTATTAAAATTATGTTTAATTTTATATATTTTGAAAATATAACAAAACTCTCTCTTTTCGAGCTTTTAACAGAATGGAGATTCCGGTTAAGGTTCGTTTTTTTAAAAAAACACCTTTCAATTTCTTGAATATTTTTTGCTGAATATAATCACAATTCCTCCAAAAATTTTCTCTTTGAATATTTTGCAATCACGGAAATGGCAATTAATTTCAATATATAGATTGTAACTGTATATATAATTTTAATGTGCACAAAATATATCAATATTAAAGATTTACATATATAAATATATAGACAGCTCCTTGAAGGAATAGGCCAAGTAACTCCTTATACAATCATGATGTACCAAGAAAAAGTTGCATTTCCGAAGTGTGTTTTTTCCATGCAGAATCTGCCTTTGAAAATTTTAGGTACACTATCTTTTAATAAACATTACATCCTTTAAAACAATAATTTTGGTGTTCATTGGATGAACGATTGCAGCATTAATCTGGGTGGCTTTCTATGAATAGAGACATCGATATTTTCCCTATAGTTAGTGAATTATGATTTTTCAAAACATTTGAAAAAAATTAAATTTCAGGTAATATTAATTCGAAATCATAGCATGGTTCACTCAAAACTTTTAGTCTCCTATGATTCCATGTATTTGTCACAAAACTTTATAAATTTAGAAATAATGTTTTACACGTACAAAGAAATTATTCGCATCTATTTTCTTTAATTTTATATTATCTATTCATAGTATTAGATTCATAAATTCTATGTAGGATATGGTTTGATTTTCAAAACGAAGCCATATTAAATTTTAGTAGTTAAATTGGTTCAAATCTCTGAATATTTGTTAATTAATAATTTTTTATATAAAAACATTGTGTTTTTTGATGCACAAAGCATATGCAATTTCATTAATGGAAAATTCAAAATGTTTAACTGCTCTCAAATTGACTTTTTTGCTACAAATGAAAAATAAATTTTCCAAAAAGTTATTGTTTAAGAATTTAAAAAATTGAAAAAAAATTAATTTTTTTAAGAATAAGTAAACTTCTAATCAGAGCTATATTACTTCCCTTAGCAAAACTTCTGTTAAGAATAAAAAAATGTAAGCTACTTCATTTCTATTACATTCAACGCATTGATAAACTAAGAAATATTTGTATACTTCTACCAAATATGTTTTGAAAATAACATTGAAACATTTTGAAAATATTTTAAGTAATGCATAAGTGAACTATAAAACTGATCAAATATTTTTATTCAATTCCATTCTTCAGGTATGGGTGTTGATTTTATTGTAAAATAAGCATATATTATGCATTTTTATGCAAATAGAAACTATTCAAAGACAGTATACATTAAATTTCAGATTTTTGAAAAATTATTTCGGAAAATTTGTTAGCTGTATTTAAAAAGTTTCTTATTCTTTAATGTAATTTTAAATGTTTAGACTTTCTCAATATATATTATATATTATTCACATTAGAACAGATATAACTGTAGCATTTCAGATATTTTTTCAGTATCTGTTTGATTCCCCGGACACGAAATCACTGTATCAGATTATCTGCATACAGCGGCATAAAATATTTTATCGCATGATGGGGATATACAACAACTCAAAATTTGAGAAAATATTTGAAAATGATTTCAGAGAAAAAAAATCATTCGATACTCTATCAGAAAACTTATCTATAGTCGACTACATTTTGTGTTTAGCAACAAAACAATATTTCGATTTTTAAAAAATGTTTGATATCCTACACAGACGTAAAACTCTCCGATTCTGTAAGATCTCACGGAGAATATGTAAGAAAATGGCTCAGCTAAACATATTTCGCTATCCGATATTTGGATTGTTGCTTTTTTTTCTTTCTATTTCTCCCATCTCTATTTTTAGGTACATTTACATTTGATTCTGGACGCTTCAGTGAGATTCTGGTGAAAATATCTCTAAAATTCTTGAGAGCAAACAGCAGAATCGGAAATCGGTTGAATCGCGCGCTTATTTCCTCTCTTTTTGTGTTGTTTCTTAAAAATAAGAAATAGCACAAAGCCAGGAAGAAAAAAAATCCGCTCGATTCGGTGTTCGGAAGTAATTCATGTCCAAACGCGAATGCAGTTGCTGCGAATTCTTTCCGATTCTAGAATAGAGATTTCAAAAGCGATTTCTGCATAGCTTGATTTCTCCCCTTTTTCTGTTTTTTATCATGTTTTTGCAGCGTTTTTATACTTTTTTGCCATTTCTTTTTTTACCTTACACACTTTAGTGGTACTGAAATCTGGGCAGCAAATACTGACAAAAGCTTGCATTCGAAAGTTTTAGGCTTAAAGTTGGACTTTTTGAGGAAGATTTACTAGTGAATACTATCTAGGAAAATAAATAAAAAAGCTTTGAATTTTAGAAAATGTGGAGAGTGACAAGTATTATTATTATCATTTATTTATTTGCAACTGTATGCTAGCATCGATGAAAGTTTTTCTGAATGTTTCTAAAAATACATGATATTCTTACATGACATTTCTTTTTATAGTCCTAACAATATTTTCACAACCTGATAGAATATATATATATATATATATATATATATATATATATATATATATATAAATTGTATAATTTAAAAAAACAATAGTAATTTTATTAACGGATGATGGCACAAATTTAACAGTTCAATTCTATTAATGAAGAACTAACAATCAGATCTTGGTTTGATTCAGTTTTTTTAACGTTTCTCTTAAATCAACATTTGATGTATTTCGGGTAAATCTCTTAATTTTGAACAGTGGTCAGATGACGGGGATGGTACTTGAGTGTGTACACTCTCTCAAATCTTTCCTACCACGCCAATCTGAACCTACTCGAATAAACTTTCTTCAATTAAACCAATACACTTTTTAGGATTCATAGTAAGAAGAAGGAAAACTTACCGTCAACTTGAGGTGTCTTCCCTTCCTCTTTTTGTATCCAAAATTTGATATTAGTTTATAAATTTGGTGACAAAATAACATACGAAATTTCGTTAATCTAAATCATCACAGATTTTGTTATATTGTTCACTTTCATAGAAATAAGTTTACAAACCGACAAAATTTAACTTTAATGAATTTAATTCTTCATATAATTTATATCTGAAATTCTAATTCTAAATTTCTAAAACAATTAACTGAAACTCATCCATTTAACTATTTGTATTTTTGAGTTACCGTGTTCAGATGGATGGGTGGGTGGATTATAATATTTAAATGTTTAAAACAAACCGATAATAAATAAACAAACCGACAGACGGTCCAATCTTTAATGAATTTAGTTCTTAATATGTCGGCGTCTTGGCACCGGGGTAGCTCGTCTTCCCCTCAATCTAGGTTGGAATGCCTGTTTGGGCATGGTTGTTCTGTGTGCTGTCTGTAAAAAGTGTGTGAATCCCCCCCAGTAAAAAGGGACTGTGCAAGCGAATGTGATGAGTGAGTAGCAAAAGTCGTACTCTTGACCTTAGTTGGCGCTGCTCCAAAACAAGAGACGATAATAAGACTTAAATCGCTGACTGCCTCAGCAAACTTGTCCATGTGCCATAAGAAACAACAACACCAGTTTCTTAATATGAATTATATCTAAAATTCTATTTCTAAAACCATTTACTCAAGTCCATCCCTCTAATTATTTGGATTTTTGAGTTTTCGTGTTCAGATAGACAAATGAATATACATATTTTCTTTTGACAGGATTTCGTAGCAATTTTCTATTTTGTTAATATCATTATGAAGCATATACTATGCATAAAACTCATAGAGTATTTCCTTTATCATGTTCAGGGTCCAGAGGAAGAATTTTTTGTCAATATCTAAGGACAAATCTTATTGATGTTTACTGTATTTCCTCTTCATGTATTCCCTAAACAAAAAACAAAAGCAAAGAAAGAAGTTGATTGATCCTTCGTAACATTTTGAAAAACATATTAGATGAATTTTGCTATTATTTTTATTTTAATACTAGTATGATTTTTTTTAGATAAAAATGGATTGAAATTTCATAAAAAATGACATCTATGCAATTTTTAGGATTCAAATTCGATATATATTTTTTTGAAAGTCGCCTCTTTCAAATACGGTCCTTTTGTGTTTTCTGGGCTATATTTTAAATATTTTATTCCTTCATTCACATAAAAATATCGCAGCACAAATCTAAAACAGCAAACATTTCAGCAGATTTTTCTTATATATTCCTTTCGATACAAATAAATTTTTCATCACGTTATCTGTATGTATCTGCAGAAGGAAAAATATATTTCCCCAATGATGACATGCATACAACAGTTTCGAAATTCGAGAGAGCCCTCTCTGCATCGGAAATGATTTCGAAAACAAGCATTTCGTACAAGATCAAAAAACGTATCTATAGTTTACTACCTTTTGTGTTTCGTATCGGAGCTATATTTCCTCTCCTCCCATTTCCGAATGGATGCTTGCATGAGAGTTACGGAAGTAAATCTCTCCAATTTCGGAAGATATCGCGCAGAATGCGAGGGAAAACTGTTCTGCCTCAACATGTTTTCGCTTTCCGATATTTTGATTTTTACTCCGTTTTTTCTCCATTCCATTCAGCATCTCTCTTTCTAGGAACATTTACATTTGATTTCACTCCCAGCAGCATGATATTGGTGAAAATATCAGTAAACTTCTGAAGAGAAACAAGGGAATGGGAAATCTCTTGGAAAGCGGCAGCTTTTATTTATTTATTTTTCTCGGTAGTTATGGGATAAATACAAAATAAAACAAAACCGAAAAAACAGAATGAAAAAAAAAGTTTGCTCAATTCGGTATTTGGTAGTAATTTGTATCCAACCGCGAATCTAGATGAGCAACTGTTTTCCCAATCTTGAAACAGAGATTTATTTTAAAAAACCTGCTTTGCTAGTTTCTTTTTTAAAAAAATTCTTATTTTATTTGATTTTACATTTACCTGGTTAAAATTTTTACATATTTTAATATTTTTTGTTTCTTTCCTTTAAATTGTATTTCTGAAAATTTCTAGATTCTGGACAAAATATTTGATTCTAGTCAGTTCAGGAATCTCCTGTAAACATGTTTTAGGTTTAATGTCGGTTTTTTTGAGGAAATTTATTTGGATATGAATGCTATCAAATATTGAGGAATCTAGAAAGGTAACAAACTTGTATTATTCAAAATAACTCTTGGAACAATTCTTAAAGTCTTTGGCAATAATTCTTTTAAACATCAAATCGTGCACATAGTGTTCTGTTTCTGCTCACTGTTGTTGTACTTTCCTTCTCAGTTAAAACCTTTTCCTTGGCATTCTGGAAATTAAAAAAAAATAAATAATTTATTATCCTCTTTTAAATTTGAAAAAAAGCCAATTTTGAAAAGAAAAAAAAACTTGCGCTGATAAATTTTGAAAAATTAACTCAAATTTAATCGTGTCCCTCTAATGAAATAGGTAATGTGAACTGTCAGCATTAGAAAGAGTAACGAAAAATATAACAAAAGCTTATTTTTGTTGCTGATAATGGCGAAATAAGGCTGAAATTTTTTACAATCATTATATAGTTGCTTATAAACTTGAAAATATTAAAAAAAAACATTTTGAAAGGGACTTAATCAAAATTATAGCTGAAAAGGCATTTTTTTCTTTTTTTTTAACTGTTTGATAAATTAGTTAAGCAATGCGATATGTATTCAAAAATAAAGAAAAAATAAGTTTTTTTATTAACCTAACCTAACAATCCTAGCCTGAAAAGCAAGATTTTCTCACGTCTCTTTATGTAAAATGATTGCGCTCTTATCTACTATCTCATTTCACATTTAATCATTTAATCAGATTTTGATTTCTTTGCTTCGTTTTCAAATTCTGTCACTTTGAGGATTTCAAATGCATTTTCTCTACAATAACATCAAAATAATTATTGAAAAAGTATTTATTAAGATTTTCTATGGCTTAATTAATCAATGAGTCAATACGATGAGTATTCCAAAATAAAATAAAATTAGCTTCTCCTTCATTAAACCAACATAGTAATCCTCAACCAACGAGCATAGCAATCAACCTCGAAAGAGAGATTTTGTCCCATTTTACAACGAAAAAATATGAATGACTCCGCACTCATCTACTGCCTCATTTCAGAAATGAAGTAGGAAACCAAAGCGCAGCGAAAGCGGCACTTTGTTTCCATTATGAGAGCGCCTAAATGTCTTAATAAGAAACACTTACAGCTCCATTGGTTTCCTGAAAACTACAATTACCGAGCCGGCTTAGAGACGCCAAATGGCGTTCTCAGGTGTCTTGTTAGCACATTACCCTGCAATTCCGGCCCGCGATAGCATCTCGCTAAGTGCCCGGTTAACGGCCCGCGCCGTTCTGCGTTGTCATTGGAAGGCCCATTGTTTTATATGCGGGCGCGTCGCCCATTCCCGGAGACGTATTTCCCCGAGATTAATAGACTGGGAACTTTCAGTTTAACGCACTTTTCCGTCCTAATGAGCACAGCGGTGGATCTTGCGTTGGGAGAAATTGATTTTGCTCAAAATGGCTGCCTTAATCACCCTATAAATGTTCGCTGGCATGTTCAGGCTTTCTGGTGGTCTCCAGATTTGGGGAAAGTATCTTCATCCTTTCATTGAGTGGAGCATTGTGATAGATATATTCTATTGTTCTATTTTTTTCGTCATTTTTATTTCTCCACAACCAAAAATATAGGAATTTTTTCACAAAGTCCTGAACAAATTCGTCATATAGTTTTAAAAATTTCAAGTTTATAGAATTTGATAAGCAGAATATAGAAAAAAAAAGTGAAATCTACAATCTCAAATTTCATGTTATCATGCCAGAATATTATTTTTAACTCCTTATTTGTCTTATTAAACATAAGTGATGGTGGTGTCGTGTTCGCTTTTTACCACGGAAAGAGGGGTGCAGTTGTTTCTGCGGGTATGGACCCCTGAGCACCCGAGGACAGAAGTCTGACTTTTGGCTCGTATGAGGATGAAACACAAACATACACCCCTTTTCACAGGGGAGTTCACATTGACACATCTCACAGATAGAACACAGAAGAACAACCATGCCCTAACCGGGACTTGAGCCTGGGACTAACAGCACACGAGGAAGAGGCACTACCTCTGTTCCAGAAACCCGGCAATAAGTATAAGTCATTAACCAGTTTAAAACCTCATAGTTTTATGTCAGCTTTTTTTTAAAAAAAAACATATGTTGTGAAGAAGCATACGTAATAATAAAACAATACTGATAAACGCAGACCACCCTTTTAAAAACGCATCTGCTCTCAAAGAAGCAAGCATAATAATAATCAAAACTGGTAAAATCAGGTAAATCAATATTTTAACCAATAATATTTATTTTTTGTCCGCAAATTTTGTAGATACCAAAAACTCCTAACCGGAACAACATCATGTTCCCACATGATAAAATTATATCCAGCACTCTACTGTCTATCTGCATATTAATTCGTAAAAATAAATTCAAGAAAAATGAATGAGACTTTGTACAAAATGAGAATTATATTAAGTTTTGCGGTATATATGAAAACACGATGGTTAGAAGATGTCCATTAAGCAATGTTTGTCCATCTCGAAACCATAAAAAAGATGACTCTTAAGAGTAACGAGTAAAATCTTCAAATTGAAAATTCTTGATAATGTGAATAAAACAGCGACAACTTTTAGATATTCGGCCTATGTATGAGCCAAAATCGCCATTGCTAAAGTAAATGCAAATTGTGTAAAGTTGTGAAATAAAATTTTGCGTGTGAATCAAACTCTCTCCAAATAATGTAAAGTGATTAGTTAAAAATGAAAAGCAGTTTGTCAAAATTGCTTACTTGAAAATAACTCATAACGATGGAAACAAAATATTATATGCAAATACAATGCACCCAGCAATATATAAAAACACACGCACAAAGAAAATGGCATGGAGAATTGTAGACCTGGTTTTAAATATATGTTAAGTGTCTACTGTTTCCACACAGAAAAATATTTTTTTTTGGTACCATCAGATTAATTTGTGATTTACTGCTTCCAGATTTAAAGTTAATAGGTCTGAAACTTAACGATGTTTTTTTTAAAATTTATATTGAGAAAGGTTAATATAAATTTTAATCTTTCTCAATATAAATTAAAATTAAATAATATAAATATTTTTTCTCAAAATCTTTATATTGCTTACAGGTATATATGACAAATATTATCAGCGATAAAATAATTAAATATCATTGATTTAGTAATATGATACTATTGACTTAATTGTATATTGGTAATAGACATATTTTACTTTTTATAATTTGTTTATATTATTCTATAAATGGTATATCTAACAAAAAATATTTTTAGCTCCCAATAAAATAAATTTTAGTTCATGATAGTTGATCATATGTTTAGGATAATATAAGGATTACTATGATGAACTTATGTTTTCAAACCTTGCGTTTGGCAAAAAAGTGCAGTAGCAAATATAAAATGATAATACTATATATTTTGGATATTTAAAAAAAAACCTTGTTATTTTTAAATTCACCCAAACAGTTTTTCGTGTGCTTTAAATTATAAGAAAATAAAATGATATATTTATGAAACAAAAATAGCCAAGCATAATAATACATTATTTTATAAGTTATTTTGATTTCAAAAAAACTACATTTCTATAAATATAATTAATTAATTAAAGTATAAGTCATAAAAATTATTACGATTCCTTAAAAACTTTTTTGATATTCAAGTGAGTCATTTCATTAATTGTTGGGTGAATTATATAAATAATTTGATAAAGAAAACAATGAAATTTGGATGAAAAATTTATTAATTCATTTGATATGAGATAAGATTTAAAGTTTGTATAAGTTTTTATGTTTTATAAATTGTTAAAAATAAAATGCGTTTACATTAATTTTAATTTTTAAAAAAATCTTGAAATAATACTGCTTTTCAATATAAAACAAATTAGTAACTCTGAACTTGTATTATAATTCTTATGATTATTTTCGATTTTACAGTATCATTAATTATTTGGCGCTGTGTGGTACTAAGACTATATTTAGTATTCCTAATTATTTATGTTAATTCTAAATATTACGCATTGTGCTATAATTTTTAACAGATGTCCCGGGACATTTCATTGGGAAACAAGAATTAAAAGAGTCCCTAATTAAAACAAATTTCATAATTAAGTGCAAACAAAGAAGAGGATATTCCCCTCTTTATGTAAATAAATTCTAGAAATTTTAAATATTTTCTTCTATTTTAACATGCTGTTGAGAAAAGATAAATATTTCACAGTTAAAATTTTGCATTTCATACTCGTGGCGCCATCTAGTGAAACCAAGAAAAATTGTTTGAATATCATAATACATAAAAAATTTGTAAAAATTATATTTAACACTCCAGAATGAAAACCAAATGGGGGAGAAATTTACATGAAGATAAGTAAAGATGAAAAAAGAAGAATAAATGCTAAAATCAAAAGATTGAATTATTCCTAATTGTGTGGTTACTTAATCAGGGGATTCTTTCATGTAATAATCATCTTAATGAGAAAAATAATAACTGTAGTTTGAATTTCAAAGAGAAAAAAAAGAAAAACTAAACTTACGATATTTGTATGTTCAAATATTATAGTTTTAAAATGTTGTTTTGTTATTAATGTTTGACAGATGTGCATTTTATACTTTTATGAGATCTGCTCTCTTTGATAATTCAGTGTGATATTTAACAACAAAATTGTTTTATTTAGAATTAAAATAATAAAAACTCTTCTTGGAAGGATAAAATTTTGCTTCATCAAAATACATATTTAGAAACGTCCTAGATTCACGCGGGGTTTTTTTTCCATGAGAAAAATGTATTTAGATTCAGGTAAAACCACCCATAGAATTAAATTGTAAAAAAACAATATAAGAAATAATAAATAGAAAGAAATAAGCAAATATTTTAACAGCTTGCATATTAAAAGACCCCATGCTCCATCAAAACTGTAAAACAAGGAATGGTATAATATAGTCAAATAGCAAGATTCTTTACTACCATATTATAGTAACCAAACGGCGTAACAGGTTTAACTGCGTGTTTCCTATGTGTCATGACATTTGCAAATACTATTTGCGCTTAGTGTATAAGGAATGACTTTATTCATTATTAACTTTTTATGTATTACAAAATAATTTATCTTATACCAATACGAATAAGTGTAACCATAATTTAGTAGATTACAGTGACTGTGGTAATAATGTTTTTAAATTTTCTGCAAAGACATAAAGAATGTGTTGGACATTTATCTTTGGAAGATTCTGATGATAGTATAGGAAACTTAACTGATACAGCAATAGATGAAAAGAATTCTATTGCCTGGAATTGGGTTCCTCTCGAAATATATCGAAATCAAGCAACGCAGTCTTTTTTATTTCTCGTATATCATATCTCCCAAGCTATACACTAATTTCTAAAAAAAAAAAAATCAAATGTTTTTGAACATTTTGCTACTTTAAATTCCTAAAAATACATCACGTTCGTAATGAAAACTACAGGAAAACCTGGAGAATGGAATAATATTGAAGTTAGAATCTCGGTGGTCACATTTGGTTTGTTTTCTAATGATGTTCTGCTTTTCTCTCATTTCATGCTTAGATCAGACATAACATAGATTAAAAAAACAATGATTACCCTCCATTTCATATTTTACTGAAGGTATATCATTATTTGAATGCTGTCATAGCTTATATATTTGCAATTTTTTCATAGTCGAGAAATACTTACTTATAAAAATGTATTTACTTGGTTTTAATTTGTGGAAATTTGTGACATATTTTATTTTAATCTCTTTAAAACCGATGTGTGACTTTGAGTCAGGGATATTTTGCTAAGCGTCGAATATCATTGTGTGTATAAATTTATACAGGTACGAACTAGTTGCTAATCTATTTTGTAAAAATATATTAAATGTTTGTTATAAAAACAGACCAAGGCTGACTGAACAATGAAATCGTATTCAGAAATTGGGCAGAACATCATATCAAAAAGAATCTTGAGGCAGGAACTGTAAAACATTACATTGATGACACAAAAAATAATTAAGTGAATATATATTTAAAGAATCTGAAATGTAAAAGAATATAAAAAAAAATATATGTCTTTAAAATAGTTTTATTTTAATCATATTTAGAAGCTTAGCTCGTGCGGGTATTTAACGAAATATCTTGCTAAGCTGTCAAAAATCTCGCTAAAAGGTCGCCAAGTCGAGAAATCCTTGGAAATCCCAATTTTGCGTAAAATACACCAAGATTGCGCGATTTTTGCACAAAATCTGAGTATTTCAAATCTTTCTGAGCTATTTCAAGACAAATACAAATATTTACAGAAATGTTTACAAAGTTTGTTACAATATGTTTGCTGCAAATATTCAGCACATTAATACTTCTAGTATTTTTCTGTTCCTATTAGTTCTATTTATACCTCAGTGCTTTACAAGATAAATATATATAGTATATTGTTTTATATATTTCTTCTTTCTTTCATTAAGTATTGGGTTCAATGAAAAAAAGGAAGAAACACAAATGTTTTCAATTTATAAAGCTATAATCATTTGAGAACATTTTTATTATCTGCTAATAATTGGTATGAAATATATTTTTTACATTAGTTTAGAAGAGCATTACATTAATTTCTATTTTTTACATTAATTTAGATTCTGTTTTGGAAATCACCAATAATTACCATATTTTTTTCTTTAATTAATTTTGTAGTTGAGGGAAAATTGTCTTCACTTTTTAATTGCTTTTAACTTGTTAAACGTATCGTTTCTTTCAACAACTGAAAGACAATGTTAAAATTCAAACGAGCTTAAAACTTGGAAATATTTAGTTGAGTACTCTGTCTTATTTTCAATAATATTCACGAATTGGTAAGTCCATGAATTTTACGTCAATCACTCATGTGCATTAAGAAACAAGTAAAACCAAATATATAACACCGTTTTGCATTTTAATAAAATTTCTTTACAACGAATAAAAAAATGGAGAAAGATACTTATAGAGTCTCCCTAGAGTAACGAATATTCTATATCAATATTCTATTGATTTTTTTGAAGTAATTCCTTAATAGAAATTATATTTTAAGATAATCTAAACATAATTCAATAGTTATCTAATAAGGAAGTTATTAAATACTTCATTTGTACTAAAATAATATTATCGGGGAATCAAGGAAATCACTATGAAACATCATACTCTTATTGTGTGATATTAAGTGAGAAGGAAACAATACGCACAATCATAAAATAATCAGCTCGTTTATCAACCTCAGAAATCACTGAAATGAATAAGTATGAGCACGTGTAACCTAATCGCAAAATCTCTTTTACATGAACTAAAGATTCTATCAGATATTTCTAAAGGTCACAAGTGATAAAATGAACAAGCAGGAGGGAAAAATAAAAGTCAGTAAAAATGGCATGTGTAAAAAAAAGAAAACGTCAATTTTCTTTTAAAAAATTTTCTAGGGATTTTTATGTTTAAAAAAATAGAAGGTACATTTTATAAACTTCAATATAGATAAATAATTATCTTGGTATTATAAGTGTTTTGGGACCATTTTATATGAATGTTGTTTGGGAATATAATGTATGATAAATGTTAATCTATATTTAAAAAAAAAGGAAAAGCAAACCGAATTACTTGCATTAAATTGTTATTTTTTAAATATATTTTTTATTTATCAATAATAAATTAAATAATTTGTCCCTCTTATTGGTTTTATAGTTCTTAAAATATACTATTTTGAGTGCCATATCATTGATTTTGTTTAAGATAATATGAACATTATTAAAATTTATTAAAATGAAAAAAAAATATTTTCATTATGCACTATCAATATGTCATTCAGTAAATTAGTATTTTCATCTTTTTTCTCCTTTTTTTTCATTTTTGGAAGTGCTAAGCTCAGAAACTAAATATATCTAAAAACATTCAAAGGGAGAAATTCTCTCTCAATACATAAAATAATCTACAAGCCGTTTATGTGTGTGATCTCTTTTGAATTTCCATGATAAATCATAGTATTAAAAGTAAAGATAAAAATGGTAATATTTGCCATCTTGATAAGTATGTAATCCATGGCCATTGTAAAGAGGTTAGAACTAGATTTTTTCCTTAGCATTATTCAATTACCTCAGATATATTTCAGCACTTGATCTAAATCCTTTTTATAAGAGTATGATTGGGGGAGAGGTAAGGGGGTATTACTTATCAAATGTCATAGTTTAACATTAAACCATGATACACTTATCATCTCAGCACGTTTTTATCTTTTACTGGATGATGAAATCACCGGAAAGTCAACTATATATGTGTTAGATAACATAAACATTGCATATGTCAATATGATAATTAAAAACAATGAAAAGATATAAGAAAGAAAATTTATTTGGATTTTCGGAAAATTTGCTCTGGACAAAAATAAGATAATGCATTTAGTAGAAGTAATTCTAATACACTTCTATTACTAGACTGAGAGTCGGAATATTGTAAACGCTTTAAATAATTTATTTTTACTGAAATAATTTTCTACTTTTTTTTATTTTAATTAGTATTTGCAATTAGAAATATAACAAAAAATTGAAATAATATTTTAATACAGTTTTAGCTAACAAGGGCTGCTCTAACTGATAAAAGAAAATTTAATTAATTAAAGATGAATCGATAATTATATCTTGAAAATATTAACACATTGCATTGTCACTAAAAAAGAATTAACAAAAACTTTCAAAACTCTCTCATCTCCAACAAGAAAATAAAATGAATTACAAGCTTCATCCTTTCAAAGCGTGAAAGAAATCAAGTTAAATAAAAGGAATTATTTTCTATGTAATTGTTTGTTTTCTTCATAATGAAAAGGCTGTTTTTTGGAACATGCTGTGTAAGATTAAACTGTAAAAAATGACAAGAAAAAATATTTTTTAATTTAGAAAAGCCTTTCTTATAACAAGCATTATATTTCACTTTTGCTAATTAAAATTCTTTAAGCTATCATATCCTGTAGAGAAAGAACATAATTTTTAAATAAATTATATGATTAATATGAAGGAACAAAATTTCTAAAATCATGAAAAGCATTTATTTTAGAATAATTAATTTATAATAAATAAAATCAAATAATATTTTATCTCAGTCAATTTTAAAATTGATCAACTAAACTGCAAATAAAATATATTTAATAAAATTATTTGATTTTCCTCGTATAAATTAAAATTTAATTAAATTACTGCTTGATTAATAATTAAATCCTAAATATATTAAAACAGATCAGTATCAATGAATTTACAACTATGGACAAGATTTCCGAATGTCATTTTAGAAGCTAAGTAACAAATGATTGCAAACCGGTTCATGTTGATTAAATGTATATAAAATGCCATTCAGAAACTATGAAGAATATTGGATCTCCAAAAAAAGGTATCGTACGAAACTTACGTTTTATTATTATTATTATTATGAACCATTACAAGCAATCATTACAGTAAAATATTTAATGATAATCCTTTGGAACAATAATTTACTTTTTTTTAGTAAATCATAGTTTCTCTGTGCCTTTCTTCAATTCTTAGAATGCAAAGATACTTATTAACTGTCAGATTTTCAATTTATTGGATATCGGGGAAAATTGCTTCGTGTTTCTTTGAAAACCGTATTAGAGGAAGGAAAGAATCATTCTATTACACTAAAAAACGTACATTTTATGTAAAAATATTATTATGGAAAGCAATAAAAACAAAGATTAAAAGTAGAAATGGGTCACGAGTTTTCAAAAATATCAAAAGGGGCAATATTTTCTCAATTTTGGTTGTATTTTATTTATCATAATATATATTTTTATAGTTTTTTTTTGTAACAAAATAAAAATCGTTTGATGCGATAGATAAACCTTGGGCGGCAAACTAAATTTCCTAGATGAGTTAAATATACAGAAAATTAAAAAAAAATATTGAAAGAAATGTGTCCTTGAATAAAACCATTACCATTAATACACTAGGTAAAATATTTGAAACCAAGATACACATCCATGAATCAAAAGTTATTATTCATAATTAGTTACAAAGTGCGTATTAAAAACTAATGGTACACAGCGGCAATTTATAGCTGAAAGTTATTTGGTAATTAGTATACATATATTTGAGCATAGATGTCTTTACCCTAATACAGTTAATACAGTTTTCATCAAATATTAATTCCTTAATTACATTTAATTAATGTTTAATACTTTAAATAGAGTTTTAACATTTAGTAATGCAAGTGGAAACCAAAATGACGTAACTCAATCGGTATAGGGCAAAGATTCCAGTATTTTTGTCTTAAAGGTGAAGAATGCGAGTTCAATTCTTGCGAAAATCAGTAACTGTTTTGATTAATTACTTATATTAATTATAATTGTTTAGTAAAAATTAGTCAAAATAGAAAAAAAAATTGTTGACATAAGTTTGGAAGTGACTTATATTTTTATTACTTCTTTCTACTTTAGTTTACTTTTTTGAAAATAATATGTAATTATTTTTATTCAGTTTAACTTAGCGTAAATTTATTATTATATAAATTTTCATTGCATTTTTCCATTTTTATGTCATTATTAGTACTTGGAGCTTTTTTTTACTCAATAATTAAATATTCTTTTTACCTTGCATACATTTTGAAATAAATCTTTGAAGCCTGTAAGCTGTATGCAATTCAGTTAAACAAGTATATAAATAAACATACACTATATGTACTATAATTTCACCATTTTTTCTTATGCATTGTTGGAATACATTTTCTAGTTCATTTGTATATCTAATCAATAAATAAACTATATTTTTTTCGAAATTATTAGATGGCTTTCTTCTACATGAGTATTCAACAAATTTAATTTTAAAATACTTTCTAAAGTAGAAGAAATGAGCGACATTCTAAAAGCCCTTAGTTACGTAGGTCACAGCATAAATTGATTCATTTATATTTTTTCATTTAAGAATCTTTGTTAATTATTTAAATCAGAAATAGTCTCTTTATCACCTAGAAACAAAATTTGCTAAGCTAGAACACATAAAAAAACCAAATTATTAATAAAATGATTTCCTTCTAAAAGATTTCTAGAAATTTTGACATCAAAAATTCCAACATATGATTAGGCTACTAATTTTTTCCTTTTTTACAGGTTTTGAAAATGATATTATATTCTTTTGAGATTTTAAAAGAATTATAATATGGTAAGAAAGTTTTTACGCTCTAAGTGGCATAGAGAGTACGAAGTTAACTGCACACTGAGACCAGAAGAGCGAAAAATTCAAGAAAATAAAAAGTAATTTCATTTTATTATAAAAATATCAAAGCATGACATTACAATTTTAAATCCAAGTTTACATCATTTAATAATTTTTTGTCATATCAATTATAATTATACCAATAAAGAGTAAATTATGGCTGCGGCAAAAAAATAGATATTAAAATTAGCGTGGTTCTTGGATGGTTAACTGAAATTGTATTATTTATTAAAATAAATTATTTTTAATATTGGAAATATTTAGAGTTTAATCGAAAAATTGAATCATATACCTACGCGGTAAAATGTTGTCTTTAAAAACTAAGATTCATGCACAAATCCTTGACTTGGAAATTATTAGTTTGAACTTTATCCTTAAATTTGTTCTACTCATTTCTATTTTTCTTTGAATGAATGCCTTTAATTGAAGATTGAAACTTCGTTAAATTGTTATAAAGGTCCATGAAACGAGATATCGTCACTAAATTTTACTTTAATCAAAGAATTATGGTTCAGATTTTTGATATTTGAGTAACATAAAAAATGCTGAGAAATTAAAGTAACTAGTTTATCAGCATTTATTTTTATAATTTATAAGCAACTTAATCCAACATTTTTTATCATTAGATTTTGATATCATTTTATTACACTGAAGTATAAAATATTAATTTTCATTTTGCCTTAATTTTTACTGTGTCTAAACATTGACTCAACCCGTTTTCCTTTGAAGGTTGGAAGACGTAAAATATAAAGACAATTGGACAATGACTGTTAAAGAGAAAGACATACTCGAAACAGAAGTAAATCGCAAACACATGTAAGTCTTTCTTACATTAAAAAAAATTTAAAAACGCTTTTTTGAATATCATCAAAGTATTTTTGGTATCTAAACACGGTAGAAAAAGCATTCAAAAGTACAACTGTCTTAAATTAGAAACATTATTATTTTTCTGGGCTTGTTAGGAATGTTCACGAAGGAAAAAAATATTGGTTATAATTGCAAAGCATTGTCTTTCTTTAACAATTTTCGCATCAATTATTTGCTATAAAACGAAATAAATGTAGCACTATAAATGAATTAAAAAGAAAATTTTGCCCTAAATTTGTGAAATGGAAAATTATCCTATTAAAATGCATCTTAATGGATACTATTAATGAATAAAAAGTGTTTTACAAAATAGTTCAAATGATTTTTGGAAACTAAAAATTGTCTTAATATACAAAATGCTTAACAACAAACTGGTTTTAGTTGAAATGAAACTTACTTTATACATTTGTTAATCGCTCCTAGAAATTGGATTTGTAGAAAATTTAGAAAAAAATATATCATCATCTTAGCTTTCACAATTAATGCAGATATGTATTAGTTATAAGAAATTTTCTTAGTTCCTTGATATTAAAATTTGTATGAAGGATATGCATAGCTTCGATGTAGCCTTTTTACTAAAAATTAACGTGCAGTTGTGGTATTTTTTTAATTCACATTGTGGAATTCAATGATTTGTTTTTGATACCTATCTTTTATATAGTATTTATCAAACGAAGAGTAATATATTTAAGAAATTAGCAGTAAATTAAACTCACAGTATTCAGATTGATCCTGACAATTTTTTTTCTTCAGGATTATCATATTTTTTATAGTCTCATAGGCCCTTTTTTTCTACAAAATATATGCAATATATCTGATAATACTTATATATTGTAATCACATGTAAGATAGTACCGATTGTTAAATACATTATATGTCGTTGTTCACACTTCTTTTTATTTCAGTGATTTTTATATTTATAAAATATAATTTAATTAATGAAAGTATTTAAATAGTTTATTTATGTTATTTTATTCCTATAATTAGTAAAAAATTCAAATAACTCGCAATATTTCACTGTAGGAAGATATTTAAAAAATCATGAATTATATATATTTTTTAAATTATCAGAATGTTCAGAAAATATAATGGAAAAGTCAAACATTAAACTGAGATTATTTTTTAATTGAATATAAACAATCCATATTTAGTTTATCCACTCTTTCCCACTTTATGATGTTGATAGTACTGTTTGATAGTATGTGCAGTTTTTGATTTTGAGCTACTCATTTCTAACCACCTCAAAAAATTGGCCCATTCATTTATTCGCTGCCCATAAAAAAATGTATGTTCCCAATGCATATTCCATAATATTTCCATAATTTTCAAAATAAATTAAGATCTATGTTTTGTGGTGACCATATCAGCTCATTTTTTACAGGAGGGGGATTTTTAAGATATGTCATTGACCATAACTCAAATGTCCAATGATGAATTTTCAAATTTATTTTATTTTTGATCATTACAACTTCACAAATAATAAGATAGAAAGTCCCCTACCTTGCACTTCCGTTTTCACGTTTTTTCTACACAGAATTTTCTATTTTTTGAACGTCTTCTTTGTTTGTCATTAGAATCTTTTCATTTGTTTCTTTTTTTTTTCATCAAAAGAGCACTCATTTGACTCTCATCAACTTTAAAACACAGA
>JAOUZG010035355.1:4026817-4039893 GCA_026289955.1 Argiope argentata | reverse complement strand
ATCAGAAACCTTTCCTGCATAACTTTCAAGACAGCAAGAATGTGCTGTCATCTAAAGTTAGGAAAGAAAACTAATTAGGACATACATCAAACTCCATTTTTAGAGCCATGAAGCTCTTTTTTGAGTTGAATGGAAAGAAATGAATTCTAAACTTTTGAGATAGAAGACCAACTAAGAATACAAAATATAAAATGAACAAACTCATTCAAATACAAACACAAGGATCACAGATAAAGTAAATAATAAGGAAAAAAAATAACTCGAATTTTGAGTGGAGGTTTATAACTTAAGCCGTATGTAATATCCATCTAGAGATACAATACTTTACATTACTAAAGAAAGGATCAAATATTAAAATAAAAATAAATTTATATTGTTGAAAGATAAACCTTTTTACTTTTATTTATTCAAAACAAATTGTATATTTTTATGCAAAACTTTAAAAATAATTTAAGAATTTTATAGAATTGAAAAAAAATTAATCAATTAAAGGTTTCCTAAAATTTTTATTTCATTATTTAATAGGTATATGTCAGTACAAAAACTGGAGCTCATATCATGACAAGAGTTGGACCCCATGGAAAACCTATGGATTATGTTCTTCTCAGGAGATATTTAACGAACTGTTTGAATTTCTGGCCTCGAGATTGGTGTAGTAAATTCCTGGAAAAGAAATTCTTAGACTCGAAATTCGATCACAAATTGTACAAAGTTCACCCAACTCACAGAATGCTTTCAAAAGATCCTATCATCAACGATCACATTGGATCAAAACTACTCTCTGGATCCGTCGTTCAGAAAGGTGACATCAGTCATTTCACAGAAACTGGAGTTGTCTTCAACGGCGAGAAGGAAGAGACTAAGGCAGATACTGTCATCATGGCAACCGGCTACACATGGAAATTTCCTTTTCTGGATGACGACATCGTCATCCAAGAAGAAGGAAGATTCAAACTCTACAAATGCATGTACCCTCCACATTTGCCCCATCCCACTTTAGTTCTTGTAGGATTCGTTTTAGTTTGGGGCCCTGGCATGCCAGTGGGTGAAATGCAAGCTCGGTTTGCTGCAAGTGTTTTTTCGGGCAGAAACCATTTACCTTCCATTGAAGACATGGAAAAAGATATTCAGAAAAGACATACAAGAAACGCAAAATGGTACGCCCCGAATGATAAAATGACTATTCGTGTGGATTTTGTTCAATACTTGGACGAAATTGCAGCACTCTTAGGTGCCAAGCCAAACTTTTACAAAATGTTCTTTACTGACCCAAAACTATTTTGGAAATTAATTTGGGGCCCTTCGCTCTCGTATCAGTATCGATTACAGGGCCCTCACAAATGGGAAGGCGCAAGGGATGCCATTTTGGCAAGCAAGGAAAGATTGATGTTTCCACTTAAATTTCAGCAATGCCAAGAAAACGGAGTTGAAAAAGAAAAAAGTTCGATTAAGGCTTTCTAAGAGAAAATAATTTATTTCTTTCAGAAAGACAAGAGAAAGAGATTAAAGACGTTTATTGAATTACTTAATGATGAGTAGTATTCTAAATGTGCTTTCTTATTGGAAAGTCATTTTGAAAATCAATTAGAAAAGAGTCAATTAAGCAATCTAAGAATTTTTAAATCAAAGGCCACAATTTTTCATGCTCGATTTACGAGTAATCTGTTTACCATTTAAAATGTCCAGAGTGAATATAATGTAAACGCAAGATGGAAGACATTTAAAAAGTTAGATTTCTTATCATTGGAAAATGCGTTGTAGTTAGGAAATCTAAGTCCTTAGCATTCTATTGATTTTAATTATTATTTTACAATTATATTTTATTACAAACATGTATGTCTATATGTATTTAACATGTTTTGTATATTTCCAAAAAAATCATTGTAAAAACTGTCTATATATTAAATCGCCTTTCTTGTATATTTCATTATATATTAGATAATATGTTGCAAACATGTACCTAAATTTCAAATAAAATAAATTTAATAATTTATTCCTCATCACATTGTTTGGTTTTTTAATATCGTTTTTAAATGTAATTATATCGAAAAACATTAATTACCACTTTTTTTGGGGGGGGGGGGGGTCTTTTAATACTTGCATTTGTGAAAGGCTCTTAGATTCTTAAGTCGAATCAAAATCTTTGGTGCTTGAATGTTTTTACGTTTTAAAGCTGTTTAGTGTTTACTCATAAAGAATGAGATAGAGTCATCCTTTTTTTTCTTTTTGCTACAGTGACAGAAATTCTAATGTCATCATTAATTCACTGACACAACTGTGACTGAAAAATCTCTAGTGTCATTCTATCTTAAGCGTAAAAAAAGATACCAGAGAGGAGAAAGTAATAAGGATTTACAATTTTTTTCATGAAGTTTTGTTAAATATGTTCTAAGAATGTATTTGGTTATTAAATAATGCAGTGCAACTTTGTCATGAAAGGATTATTATAATAACTTCATGAATATTTATAACTTCATTAAGTAATTCTTAAAGGTTTTTAATTGCAGTTAAATATTTCTTGCATTAATTTTAAAATTGGAATGAATACGATTTTGTAAAAAGTGAAGTAATTTAAGGTATCCAACTTTGTTAAAAACACTGGTTTTCGACCACTTTGGTGACATTTTTTTATTGCTATTTCTTGTTATTCAGACTTTCCTCTTTCCAAAACAGTTTATCTTTTGTTTCTAAGTAATTTATAAATGAAGCAATTTGAATTTCCTTCCTTAATGAGGTAAAATTTCATTTCATTTGTACATAATTCCATTATATAATTTTTCATGAGTATAAATATGAAATTTTTTAAACCTATACTTAACTCACTTCTTAACGTGCTAGATTTTTGGAATTTGGAACTATTGATCTTTAGAAAGGTTATTGATTATAAAAATCAAATTTATTCTATGAAATGGGCTGCAATACCAATATTAACATAACTTATGTTAATATGTTATAAAAAATACATCACTAAAGTCACTTATTCTAATATTTGAACATAATTATCAAGTTAAACAATCGATTTCAATAAAACCTTTATTTCATATGAGCAAAACCTTCTAGTAATTCTTTTAAAGAAATATCTCATATTGCCTAGTATTCATAATAAGGAATTGAAAATTAGACTTTAATAAGTAAAAGAAAATAATAATAAAATAAAATATATACACTTATTAGTTTAATAATAAAAGTTTTTTTAAGGATCATTTCTTTTAAATTTATAATATAAAAATAATCCTGAGAACAGAAGATAATAATACAAAAGGAATTTTTTAATATAAATTTTGCCTTGTTATAAAAATCAGATTTATTCGATTAAAAGACAATAATACTGGTGTTCTGTTAAAACGATATAAAAAACCATCACTAACGTCTAAGAAGTACGTTACATTTCCCAACATTTCTAACAATTTTTTTACATTCTTATCTGCTATGTAGATCTTAACAAGCAAGTCAGGATTTGCTTATTATTTTACTCTTTCTTTTTGTATTTATACTTCCTCATTTATATGAAGTAAATAAAGTATAAAATACAGTCGTAAAATTATATCAAATCTTCGCACTTGAAACTCCTGGTGATGGAAAAACGACTTTTCTATTTAAATCTGTCTGTTATCACGATAGCTCTTAAATGTATTTAAGGTTTAAAAGTTAATAGTTTTTTACAGCAAATTTATCAAATTTTAAACAAAATCAATTTGCACAAAATTTGTTTTTTTTTCCTGGCCAAAAGAGAAAACTTAACAACAAGAACAACTAAAAGGCTTGAAAAATAGTATTTGTATCATGATTTTAACTCGTAAAGTGAAACTCCATCAGAAGATCTCATCATCACACATTGGTATGAGCATTCTTATATGTATACAAGAAAACTGAGTAAACATTAAAATTTAGTTGATGATATTGTTTGAAACAATCAGAATACGCGTCAATATATCGATATTCTTTCACATGGCGGACATTCGAACCGAACTGTAATTTTCTGTTTGTGAGAAGTTGTTGGTTTGGTTCTGTTTGTGAGAATTATTTGGTTGGTGATAAGTCACCAAATGTGACAACCATCTTTTCCATTGTCTAATAATCTTAAAAACTGAAAATTGATTGCCAATTTTCTGTCCTTTGTTTCAAAAGCCTCAAACCTCATCATGTTTTCACGCGAATAAAAAATCATTTTAACAACAACAACAAAAAAGAAACAACGTTGAAATTAATTTAAATTTTTAAATTACCAATTGAATTTCTATTTATACATGACTTTTTAGTGATAAATCGCCAAATGTGGCATCCTTATGCATAATTTTCTAATAACTCCAAATGCTAAAAATTGATGTCTCAATAACAATAGATTGCCAATTTGTTGTTTACTCATTTTGAGGTTTCACAATCCTCAAATCAAAACAACATCATTTTCTCACATAATAATAATAATATAACAATACACACGTCTAGTAAAAAGTATAATGTAGCAATCATTTTGATTAATTATGAATATATGTATACAATTAAAGAGATAAGCTATAAATTAGCAAATAAATAAAAGTGTACAAAAACTACATTTAAATAAAATACTGAATGTTTTGGGGTTTTCGAAATTTTGAACTGCAGAAATCTTCAATATATCTTCTTAAGAAGGTAATACATAATCTTTAAACAATAAAACTATTGAAATAAAGAAGTTCTTAGTTTACAGCAAGTTAGTAATTACGGTCATATCATGTTAAATTGAATTATGATGGATATAACATGCGGTAATTGAACCAACAATACAAAACTACTTTGTATAGGATTTCTTCAGATAGTTCAAAATTATGCTTGTTGATGTTGACTATTTTACAATCAAAAATAACGTTAACAAACATACTTTATTGAAATTAACCTTTGTAGATAATAGACTATGCATAGTTGCAAACGGATTAAAAATAAAATTTTATAAAATCTCTAAAAATTTATAAATAATAATCGATTACCAGTTCAAAGGTTTTAAAAATAGTCTTGTTAAAAAATACTTTCTCTTCTGTATTAAAAAAAGGAGTATTTTTATGAGAAATATTTTTTTTATTTTTTTATCCTTTCAATTATTTTATTCTGAATCATTCATTTTTAGAAACAGGTTGTATTGTATAGCCGACTTAAATCTGAATTTTCTTTTTTTATGGTAATATTAATAATGTTTTTAGATGTTAAACCTTTCAGGTGATTGTAGCACATTTCATGTTCGAAATAGAGTATATAAGCATGAATACCTGTATAAGTAAGCAGCCATGAATTTTATTTAAAAAATTGTAAAATACTTATTAGATAATATGCTCCAAATGTAGTATAATACCGCCAAATAGTTTTTTAATTGGAAAAACATACTTTAAAATATGTAAGTTTAATTTTCTGAAAACATATATATTCAAGGATAGAAATTATAGTTAGCATTAAAATAAGAATTATCTACAAAATTGAAAAACATGGAATTTAATCATAATAACTGTAACATAATAATATATCTTCTTCGAAAAAATAGTTTTTAGTATTAAAGTTAGATTAAAATAGCAGTTTTAAATAATTTGGTAAAACATATATAGGATTTAAAAAAATTAATTTTCTTAGGATATTAATAAAAGTTTTCTTTCTCATCAAAATTATGATTGCCATGTAAATAGACTGCATAAATATACATGATTGAAGTTTCATAACTTTTATTAGATCTTCTATGGATTTAGCTTTCATTATTACATATAAATTGAAGAAATCATCATGACTTCAATATGTACTAATTTGTATTGATTTGCGGACAAATATATAATTTCAGTTTTATAAAAGTCTAAAGCACATTAAAATGTTGTAAATGATAATGAATTAAATTGTTTGATTCATTAAATAAAATCTCATGTTCGCACAAAGCAGAAAACCATACAGTGCGAAATTACTCTCCCTGTGATTTTTAAGAGCAGTTCTATGAACAGTATTTGCACATTAAGAGATGAAAAGACACTTTATACTGAAATAACCGAATTAACATTCAATATTTTAAGAACACAATTACTTTCTCTGAAATGCAAATATTTTTTCTCTGTCCTGTGTTTGACGAATTTGCAGATGAATTTGGTTTTTTAAAAATTTTTTATAGTGGATAAAGGAATTTACATGTGTTTGAGTTTGTTGTATATGAATTTGAAAAAATATGTGATATTTTACGTGTATCATTACTTGAATGGGGAAGTAATTAAAATACTCTTTGATCTAGAAAGTTTAGCTAAATCGATGAAACAAGGATTCATGACACCAGCAAGTATAGCTCCTTCTTTTGGTTAAAAAAATCTTGAATATTTAGTTGACACTTGAGGTGTAATTCCGAAGTAATCCAAATATGAAAACACACATGGATTTTTTTGAAAAGTGTTCTTTTTCCTCATTTTCTCACATGTGCAAATTTACTTAATCTTTTTTTCTTTAAATACAAATTTAATTTTTGTTCCTTTGTCCTTTGCTTTGACTTTGTTTTTAATTTAAGACCACAAGTGATTAAAATTTCCTTATTTGATATTACACAATCATAAAATAATTGTTTCACGGAATAGAATGTCCAATTTAGAAAACGGTTTATTATCCAATTCATTAGCCCAATCCATTATATGATGAATAATATAACAAAATTTTCCATTAATTTAAAGTCGGTTAATGTTTTCTTTATTTGAAACAAGTTGAATTCCCTTTCTGATTTTTCCTTTTTAAAATTTCACAAATAATTAGTTTTCGGTGGAATATTCAAATAGTTGCATTTAGAGTTTAAAATCTACTGTCTAATTAAACAAAGGAGTGGATTTTCTAAAACAATAATTTTAAAAATCAAATTCATATAATTGTAAGGTAGCATACTTATCTTGCGATCTAAATAATAACCAGTGTGAAGATTATAATATTATACAAATTATCCGCTTTACAAATTCAGTGAGTCTCTCCTTTAACTTTCAGGAACTATTTATTTTCATGAATTCTTATTATTTAAGATTACGCATTTGAAATTTCCTACTTTTTATGAAATGTTTTGCTTCAAAATATTTAATGCTTTTGCCTTTCACCAGCTCTTAAAATTATTATTTTTTACCAGAAAAATCAATTTTGGAACCATATAGTATTGTACATTCCAAAGATGAGTTAGGAAACGAATGATAGGTTAGAACTAAATGTCATTCCTGGCGATGGTGATAAATTAAATATCTTTCAGGTTATGGAGTCCCCTAATAAAAGAATAGCTGTCATTGGAGGTGGATTTGCTGGACTGTGCTCAATAGAAACTTTAATAGAGGAAGGAGGTTTTGAACCGGTGTGTTTCGAAAAAACTGACAAACCAGGAGGGACGTGGTGTTACAGAGATGAAGCCATTGAAGGTGTTGCTTCCATTATGCCTACCACCATTATCAACCATAGTAAAGAGATGGGTACCCTGAGCAATTATCCACCACCAAAAGAATGTAGCAACTTTATGCGGCACAAAGAACTCTATCAAAACGTTATAGAGGGTGCAAATGAACGAGATCTTCTAAAATACATCCAATGTAACACAGAAGTGATTTCTATGAAGAGAGCAGCAGACTATGAGCAAACGGGTAAATGGATGGTAGAGGTGAAGAGCACAGTTACTGGAGAAATATCTAGAGATATATATGATGGCGTGTTAGCTTGTGTCGGGCACATAAATCGACCAAAAATGCCCAGTTTTCCTGGCCAAAACTTATATAAAGGAGAAATCATACACACGCATAGCCTTAGAGGAGTTGAATCTTATCGAAACAAGACAGTGGTTGTAGTAGGCATGGGTTGCTCTGGATTAGATGCTGCTGTAGAAATAAGCAACGTTGCAGAACAGGTATGTAATTCAAATTATTATAAATATTTTGTTAGATAAATTTAATTACATAAAGTCAGGAGGTGTTCTGAAAAATTTAATGTTTTTTTCTACAATTTGAAATTGTTCTTTTATACTTTAAATTTGTCCACTTTGTAAGTTTATAAAAAAGTATCGTTACAATTTTATATATTTTTTTATTCTCATATTATTCCTATAAAGTTTGATTTCATAAAATAGCTTTAAATGATTTTTCTGAATTTAGTCTTTATTGTAATCATGTTATTTTTACTTTCGCCTTCACGTAGATAGGATAAATATTATAATCAGGAGAAAATTCGAATTCTATATTTTGAAGAATCTGCAAATTCGTCACAATCCCCGGTGTTCCAAAAACACATTTTTGGCATATTCCTGTATCTCTGTGATAAAAAATAACTCAAAACCACTTTGAACTAAGCTAAAGAAATGTTGAATATTCTTTTTACAATTATTTGTAGTATTATATGAAATTTTGAATTAAATCCATTTGAAGGACGTCTGTCTGAAGTTAGAACGACAGCTGCAAAATGAAGATAATTTCATAAATTTGGTTTCACATATTCAAAATCTATTGTATATTTGAAGTTGTCAAATAGTTGACTTTATTTAGGTCAGTATTTTTACAATCATGCAAGCTCTATAAATCAGTGACATATTGTCTTAAATATCTGAAATTTAGTACGTGATTTGGAATCTACAGCTATAGATATTCCTAAATAATGTCAGTTAGTCCATTGGACAAAATTTAGATTCTATAAGCTGAAAACAACGGGTGTAAAAGACAAATACGATTTTTGAATACCTCTTTCTAAATACCAGGCTCGTAGTGGTCTGGTGTTAAGGTCTCAGTTCATAAGTCGTAGGGTTTCAGGTTCGTTTCATTGAGGTACGAGGGTTTGTTGCATGTTAAATCCGTCAGGGTCAGACGTTCTCCCGTTGAAGTGGTAAGGTGTGGAGAGGGGGTTTCCAGTTCAGGTTTCAACATCGTCATCTGATATCGGGTTAGGTTTTTATCATTATATTTAAGTATTCTACAACTTTTTCAAACAATTTCATATTGCCTTTAATGGCTAAAAATTTATATTTTTTATCTCCAAAAACTACAGTTTGGCACAGCATAATCAACACCATGGCTCTTGTGCCATTAAAATCCAAAAAATCCAATCCAATCAAAATTACGAAGTCCCTCCCAAAATAGCCCCTAATGTTTCTTTACAACGGGAAGTTAATATAACTAAACTAATTAAACTCATGACAGATTCAATAAAAATGCTAGATTTATGCCAAAAATTATTAATTTTAATTAAATGTTTCAATAAAGACATGTAAATCATTCATAACCTTATCCAAGTTTCACAATTTTATGCCGGAGAAAGATAATAACAAATATATAGAGAGTATTCATAAAAAAAATGGTAGGGCAATTCTTCCTGATTTATACATTTTATTTATTTATTTTTATTATTCATGTTTGCAATAAAAATATGACAAAAAGTTTTGTAACATATCACTACATTGTTGTATTTTTCACGGTGGAAGAAACGTTCATAAATACGATTCAAGTGACTTTTTTAAAAATTTTTTCCTTTTAGGTATATCTTAGCACAAGATCAGGAGCACATGTTCTTCAACGTGTTGGACCCCATGGATACCCCTATGATTACGTACTGCTCAGGCGCTGTATTTTCTTCTTGTTCGATATACTTCCAACAAACACTGTTAGCTGGCTTTTAGAATCCCTTTATTTAGATCCACAATTCAATCATAATATTTATGCTGTTAAACCTACCCATCATATCTTCTCTAAAGATCCAGTCATCAATGATCACATAACATCCAAATTACTTTCTGGATCAGTGAAACAGAAACCCAACATCCAAAGATTCACAGAAGATGGCGTAATTTTCGAAGGAGATATCGAAGTGACCAAAGCTGATGCGGTTATTATGGCCACTGGATACACATGGAAATTTCCTTTTCTTGAAGAAGGCATTATTGTAGAGGAGGAGGGTAAAATAAATTTGTACAAATGCATGTTTCCGATTAATCTTAAACATGCTACTTTTGCAGTGATTGGTTTTGTTCTGCCATTTGGGCCAGGATTTCCTATAGGGGAGCTCCAGTGCCGATGGGCAGTTCAAGTTTTAGCTAGTAAATGCAGCCTACCATCAAAAGAAAAGATGGTTGAGGATATCGACGACAGATTCAGACAAAATTTTGCAAGATACGCACCGAATGAAAAAATGTCAATACGAGTGGATTACATTAAGTACTGTGATGATATAGCATCGCAGTTTGGAGCTAAGCCTAATTTCTTAAAAATACTCTTAACGGACCCAAGATTATTTTTCCATTTGATTTTTGGACCCAGCCTTCCTTACCAATATCGTTTGCAAGGACCTCATTCCTGGGACGGAGCTCGGAACGCCATCTTGACAAGCAAAGAAAGAATGCTGTGGCCTATAACGAAAAGAAATTCTGAGGAATATGATGAGAACATAATGATGAAGATTTTCAAGAAAATATTTAGGCTTGCATTTTATTGAACTGCAGAATTTGTGATCAATCTGATTATTTTTTACTCTATGTATTCATTTCAAGTACCCAATTCCTTTTTTTATATAATTTGTTTTATATTTTTTATTAATGTATTATCTCTATATTTAAATATTTTAAAATGTTTATTTAAAATGTTTATTACCTATCTCTGAGAAAATGATTGAAAGCTAACTAAACTGAAAGCGCATGAAGGCAATACAGTCTTCTTTTGCACTAAGATTATTCTGTTGGAGTAAATATTTAAGATATTAATAATGCTATCTATAATATTTACATTTATTTACAGAAATATTATTTTCACAATTTAATTTAAATTTTAAATTTTAAATTTTTCTAATATTATTTTTTTGTAATTTAGTGAGTGAAGGCAATTTCACCTTTTCTTTTTTTCCCCTTTAATTAATCTTTTTCTTTTGAATTTTACCTCAATTAAGTAGAAAAAAATAATTAAAGAAATTTCCAGTTTTATTTTTTCCCACCGAACCAGGATAGCCAGGTTGGCTTTGCATCCCACAGGGAGAACACTCTCCGTGTGTTAGCATCCACACATTAAATCTGCCGTGGTCATAAATTCCTCCATATCAAGAGTAATACCACTAAGGGCACTGGAGGCTCTTATTTTCCATTTTTATAATGATTTACTATATAAAAATGAATACTCATATATATAATTGGAAACAAATATAACATATACATAAATGGAAAATGTGAGATAACTGACCTCCAACTTCATAAAATGTTACAACTTCATTCCATATCATTAAAAGACATGGAATGTTTTCAGATAAAGTACAAATAGCGCACAATAATTCTAATTAAACAAATTCTATTGATATAAACCTTCAGAACAAATATTTTTAAGTTCTAATGAACTTTATAAGTAACAGAGACATTGTTTCTTAAAAAAATTAAACAAAAGTACAAATATATAAACTACAAGTTTGGTGACAATTTAAATTATTGTCTATTACGTTAAAAAAATATAAAATTTAATTGAAGGGCAAAATTTATAAAATTATTACAAAATGTGAACTTATAAATTACTTAAAAAGGCTTTTTATCTACCAGTTAAGGAATTATTTTCTAAATGTTATACATTTTATAATTTTATTTATTTTATATTTTATTTATTTATCACTTATTTTTCTGTTTATTTATTAGTTTATTTATCTATTATTTTATTATTTATGTAGTATTTCTTATTTTATTAATTTCCTATTTATTTATTTTATTTATTTATCAGATTACCTATTTTTTAATTAATTATTTATTTATTATGTATTTATTATTTTATTCATTTATTATTTATGTTCCGATTTGTTTATTAGTTTATCTATTTATTACTTTATTTATCTGCTATTTTATTATTTATTTATTATTTATTTTCTATTTATTTATTAATTTATATATTTATTATTTTGTCCATTTATTGTTTATTTATTTTAATTACTCATGGATTTTTTATTATTATTGTTGTAGTTTTTTATTTTAAATCATTTTTATTTATATATAAAGGTCATTTTCATTGTCTTTGCATTTGCATTTATATATTTTTTATTCATTTTGCAAATTTTATATTGTTATAGATAATTTGTTTCTTTTTTTTAGAATTTAATTCTTAGAATTTAATGTGCAAGAACAGTGATAATTTTAGGTTATGTATTGAATGTTTGCACAAAAGTGTTAGGAACCTCTAAGCTATGTAAAATATTTTGCTCTCGAAAAATTGGGCATTCTAAAGAAGTTGATGTCAAGTTTATTCGTTTAGTTGTTTGTTGATTGATTGGCTGCAAAGGCAGATATACATCCCATGATTTAATTTGTATGGAAGTACTATGAAGTAATAATAATTAGAAATATTGTGAATTGTCTTACTATATCATAAATGATAAAATTTTAAACATTATTTTTGTTATTTACCGAAAATAAATCCTTCTTTATTGATGAATTCTGACACTATAAAGAAACAAAAGAATATTTTAAATAAGAATATTTCGATAACAGAAATAAGATTTCGATTGAAGTATGTTTGCATCTTAACTGCAAGAAATAATATAACTTTTACTTTTACTTTTCTGGAATTTTTTTTATTCACTTCCCCTGTAAAAAATATAATTTCATGCAATAAATTATACTTGAAATGTTTTAGAAATTGGTGGGGTTTTTTTGGTATTCTTTTATTCAAAACTTGAAATTTAATTGCATATTAACATTTATAAACAAAGAATTTTAAAAAATAAACTTGGATTTTCAAACAGAAAAAATATATTCTAATACTAAATGTTAAAATTTCATGCAAATTTACACTCAAGTTTATCTGAACTATAACTTTCCATTTGCTTATAAAAATTTATTATAAATTTTAATTTTTGAAGGACAAAAGCCTTTAAAATTTTGTTGTGAGCTTCCATAATTTCTATGAACGTCAGAATTGTTTAATGTATCATTAAGTTTTAAGCAAATCAATATTTTATAATTATTTGTTATTCAGAATATACTGATGTGTCTGTCTATAACTACACTATATTTAAAGATTTTATTTGAAATGATTTACATTAGCAAAATAAAATTAGAAATTTTCAACAATGCATTTCAAACTTTGAAGCAAAAAGTTAAAGCAAAAGTTATATAAAGGTATCTA
>JAOUZG010035355.1:3999699-4011817 GCA_026289955.1 Argiope argentata | reverse complement strand
TAATGTCTTTAATGTGAGGCACTACATACTTTTGTATGGTGTCCAATTCTCCCCAAATATATATTGAACAATGTTTATATTATTTATAAGATAGCAAAGTTTATATTTGAGCATGCCAATGTTTATATTTGTACATGCCAATATTTGTACTTGCCAATGTTTATATTTGTACATGCCAATATTTGCACTTGCCAATGTTTATATTTGTAAGACATTTGCAAAACTTGTTCTGAAGCATTTTCAACTTCTTACGCTATTAAGATATATAATCCCGGATTTAATCCAAATGAAATCGAATAACAAAGGGTAAAAATCACTAAAGTGAAGATTTGGAGAAATCTGAAGCGTCTGAAAGGGGTCAAAATTCCAAACTGTATCTCCGAATGCAGTTTGCCTTAATAAAGTAGTCACCTTCTTTCTTTTCGCTATTATTCACAAAAATGTGTTAATGTTGTGGTTAACGACTTACATAGAAACAGGGAGTTTGAAAATAAGTATTTGACTCTTGCCTTTCTCTTCTGCTTGTTGAAAATAAAGAGAGTAATTAGTATTTTGAAAATTAAATCGATTAAATACTGATCATAGTATTCCAATTATACTGTATGGGATTTCATTTATTAATATTCTGAAATAAGACGTATTAAGTTGAATTTATTAATGTTGTTTTATCAAAAATACAGCAATATTGTGATTCAAGTACTTGTAAAACTGTGTCTTGTTTTTCATTTGTCCTATATAAATTAGGCATTTTTTAAGTATAGCATTAATTTTCTAATTTTTTTTTTGTAAAAATTATTGTTTAGTTAATTTCTCGATTCCTCTATCAGCTCAAATGCGTATGACATTTTATGACATTTTCCGAATATTCTGTAGGTATTTTAACATATGTGGTGGACGATTTGTGCTGAAAGTTAAATTTCTGATTTATAAATTTATTAATTTCCAAAGAAAAGTCATAAAAAAAATTTACAAAACTTAAATAAACATTTTCGAATATACATATTAAGAATTAATTATGAAATAATAACTAATATTCTGTAACGAACAGAATTAAGATTTGGTTCTACTACTAACTCTTTATTTACCTAACTACTTTACCATCATTTTTTCAAACTTATTTTTCAGCCATTAGCTACATTTTGGTACACAATAAACACAGAAAAAAGGAAAAAGCTTTTTATTTCATTATAATAATTTAATTAACTAAATTAATTATAAAAATTTTTTAATGTTAATTTTTTAGATATTGTCAACGGTTTTCTATAGGGAAAAATCTTTTTCATATTCTTCAAATACTTTAAAAAATAATCATATTATGTTAATATCAACTTGAATTAAATGGTACTTTAAGGTACTGATGGTAAATAAGGGTTAGTGTCTATCCTAACTTAAAAGGTCCTTAAACCTATTTTGAAACTAAAATAGGGGATATGATTACGTTTTTTAAGATGAAAGTATCAAACTCATTTTAAACTATACCACAGTGAATGCGAAAGTTAATTGCTAAGAAAGAAAACTTTCAATACACACAATTTTAATTCATTGTCCTTTTACGCCTTACGGACTACAATTCCAATCCTAGCTTGATAACAATCTGATTGTACCTTAGGAATTCTGAATTAATTAGCTTCACTTTTAAATAGTACAAATTATTAATAGTACAAAAATAGTAAAAAAGGCTGAATTTACGAAAAAAAAACGAAAATTATTTGTCGCTATAAGATTTTGGTGAAAACATGTTAATGTTACAAATTTATTATGTACCTAACAGAAAAAAAGAAAGAAAATGTGAATATTTGTTATATGGATTCATATAACTTGAAATTTAATTAGTTCTTATACAAATAAATTTTAATTAAATTAGAAATTTTGAAATCCCGACAGTCATTTATATTTTGTTTTGAAAATTTCATGTGTCCTGTTTCATTCAAAACAAAAAATAACTATAGTAAGCTTTAAAAGAAAATCTGAAATCGTTTTTATACATGTTTAAATGTTTGATTTTCCGGGGAAAAACCAGTAATAAATAGAATGAACAATAGGCTAATAGCTTAATTAGAAATGTTAACTCATTAGATAAAGTAAAAATAAAATAAAAATAAAAATATTAATTTTTAACTTATTAGAAATATTCAATTAATTTCAACTGGGGAATGTATTTGGTAGTTTTTGCAAATTAAGCCAATATTTTTATTTTACATTTTAACTCTGTGATGTCTTAATGTTTCCATGTAAAATAATTGAATTTAAATATAAATGTTCTAACATACCCTTTGTAGAAAAAAAATCCTTTAAAAATAATGAATAAAGGCTCCCCTTGACTCAAAATGTGCAGAATCAGCGTATGAAAGTGAAATAAAATTTATCATTTTTAGATAATATAATAACTCTTATCAATAATTACACAAGAGTAGAAGGGTTCAGTATTATCTTTACCTATCATTTGATTTCGATTATGTTAAGCTGATTTTCAGAAGTCATTGCCAATTAAATACTTTATTTATTGGCATTTCAGAAGATTAGATATTATTTTATTTGACTCTTAAACATCAATTGTATCCCATTGTTATTTTATTTTTATTTTTTATGCACTTATTTTTTTTTTATTTGACTGAGAAATTAGTATAGTTTCTCAAATTATGATAGTTCTGAAACCATTCGGAATTCAGAGTGTTTGTTATTTTGAATTGTTTTTAATTCTACGTAATGAGAGGAATTAATATATATTTTTTAAATTTCTTTGTATTTCATTTTTTTTAAATATTTTTATACAAAGTTATTTTAAAGAATTAAAAAAATCGTTTTGTTTTATTTGATGATTTTCTAAAAAAAACGAAAAAAATTTCTCACAAGTTTAATTTTATATCTCAAATATCAAAATTTTATTAACTTAAACAGGGTCTTGGAGAAATTATTTCCCAGTTAGCTTTAAATTATGTAAGGTTGAGTTAGAATTGAATATATTTGAAATCTAACTTTAACTCACATAATTTTAAAAAGGAGTAATTTAAGTCAAATGAGTTAGCGATGTGCAGCTTAAAGAATTACCCAAATACCACAACAATGCATTGCAAAATGTAAAAATATCCGATTCAACACAATTCTAAGCCTTACGTAGAAATGAAAATGCTGTTGTCTTTCTTATGAGTAACAATCACAACTATCATGGCCAAGTTTGTTTTATTTCAAAAAAGTATGCATTTTTATTATATTGTTTTATGATTTTTATGAATTAATCTTATGATAAAAAATTTATGTAAATATGAAAGCTATATTAATTTTCACGAAATAATTTTAGTTTAAAGGCATTAAAGGATTGCTAAATCTTATTCATATAAATATGAATAATATTTTTCGCTGCAGTATGACAAAATTGGTTGTTGTGACTTTAAACAAAAACAAGTCACATTTTATGATATATTTACGTGTTTAAAGTTTTTAACCCAAGGCTATCAATACCAGAGATAGTTATTTAAAAATCATGATGATGATAAGAATTTCGTGTCCGCTTTACAACGGAAAGGGGGGGGGAGATGCAGTAGCTTCTGAGGGTATGGATAAATGAGCACCCGAAATCAGAATTCTGACTTCTAGCTCATACGAAGAAGACACATACTTAACACATTCGCTTGCATAGCCCTTTTTAGGGGGGGGGGCACATTCTCACACCTTACACATAGAACACTGAAAAACAACTATGCCCTGCCAGAGACTCGAGCGCGGAATTCCCGGATCACAAGGCGCTTCATCTGTGGTAAGATGTCAGAATTTAAAATTATATTAAATGCAAATTCGGAAATTAATTAATATAATTCGTTAAATGCAAAAAGACACGAAACGAAGCGAAATGTAACCGCCGTCAGGTGGCTATGTTGTGACGCCAGCTGCGTGATGATTCAGTACGGATTGTGATCCCGCCTTAGCTGTGTGATTTGTGAGTGTATTTGTTTCGTCCATTTGTAGATAAACGTTATGTGTCTATAAAACCTTTGAATTTATTTTGACTGAAGTTGACTATTATTTGATATTTGTTTGTTGTTGTAGTTTTGTTGATTTATTTGACTATTTGTTTTGGAAAGATTCTATGTTTAGATTAAATTCCGAACACTTGCTGAACTACACGATCAATTATTTCTTACACAATCAGAATTTTCTTAAATATAAACTTTGAAGTGATGAAAACTTACATTCTAAATTACTTTTAATTTAGAATGTAAGATTATAAAAGCCCACAAGATGAGAATCCATTTTAAGTTTCTCTTTCATCCTGTTCAGATTTATCCATACAATTATGTAGTTCAAGTACATTGTATAAAATTTTTCCTATTTCACAGTGGAAGACTTCATTAATGATATCGATTCAGTGAAAAACAAGCAATATTTAAAACTCAAAATATGATCTTTTATTCATATTTAATTGAAATTCATTTCAAAGAATCTAACTGTATTTATCAAACTTAATATACACTCAATACACTGAAATATTCAGTATTTACACAGTATATTCAAATAAATACTAAATAGTAACTTAATATGCTCAGACATGTATTCAATATTTTCTCAGTTTACACAAATATACACCCAATAGTTTCTCAATATATTCAAACATATATTCATTATTTGCTCAGTATACATAATTATATACTTAATAGTTGCTCAATGTACTCGAATATATACTATATTGAGTCGAATATATACCATATTAATATTGAGTAAATACATCCAAATATTTGTTCAAATTGAGATAACTACTTATGGTATTTCCTTTGCCAAATATAAGTGAGTATCGGAGAAAAATGTAAAAGTTCAATAATGGAATAACTTTGTGTGTTATTTTATATTGAGTCAATTTTAATTCATTAAAAATGAGTTCCATATTTCGTATTTATTGCATGAATCGTGAGATTTTTCTCGAGAAGTCACATTTCTCTCATTTTAAAATAGCTTGAATGCATCGAATTATAGTTGAAAATCTAACTTTTATGTTTTGATATATAAGACGTAAATTGCCGAATACTGCAAATTATTTCTTCTCTACAATATTTATTTTTTAATCAATATTTTTTGTCATAAAAGTTCCTCTGCAATCCAAAGTATCATAAGTTAAATATTTTTTTTCTTATATGATATAAAATTTCAATTATTTTAAATGGCAAAAAATGCACTTCAATATAATTAAAATTTAAATTAAAATATTGGCATATTCTAAATATTTTTTGAAGTCTCCTTCATTTGATAGATTTGATAAAGACCATCACAAAGAGATTTCATTGTAAATGATGATATTCATAATATGATGTCCAGTCAATAAAGAAAAAAACTATTTAGAAAAAAATATTTCTAATAATTTTTCTTATAGTCATGAGGATTATATTCTCCTCATCTGCCTTTGAAGCTCCTTTTGTTAATGGGTAGAATATTCTTTCCTCGGCTGTCATGATAGCTTCCCTAGCACCTTCCCAGGGATGAGGCCCTTGAAGCCTGTACTGATATGGTAAATGGGGTCCAAAAAACAGTTTGAAAAACAGACTAGGGTCAGTGAAAAACATTTTCAACAAATTTGGCTTTGCCCCGATTTCAGAAGCTAAGTCATCGCAGTATTGTATGTAATCTATTCTAAGTGACATTTTCTCGCTGGGAGCATATCTTTTTAAATTCTTTTCATATCTGTCCTTTACTTCTTTCATCATTACTTCCTGCGGTGGAAGTTTGCATTTGCCGGCTAGCACCTGAGCTGCCCATCGAACCTGCATCTCTCCGACTGGAAACCCTGGCCCAAATGGAAGAACTGATGCTATTACGGCAAGAGTCTCGTGTTTTAATTGTGCTGGAAATACACATTTGTAAAGGTCAGTCCTTCCTTTGTCTTGAATTACAACTCCATTTTCAAGAAATGGAAAATTGTGCACATAGCCTGTTGCCATGATAACAGCATCAGCATTAGTTACTTCAGTATCTCCTTCGAAAATGACGCCATCTTCAGTGAAGCAATGGATATCGGGTTTTTGAATAACAGTTCCAGACAACAATTTTGAAGCCAAATGATCATTAATAACTGGATCCTTTGACAAAACGTGATACTTGGGTTGGACGGCATATAATTTTTTATTGAATTGCGGATCCATAAAGCCAGATTCGAAAAGCCAGCTAACAACGTATGATGGTAGTATATCAAATAAGAGGAATATGTAACGTCTGGCTAAATGATAATCAAATGGATATCCGTGTGGACCAACACGTTGAATAACGTGCGCTCCTGAACGGGTGCTGAGGTATACCTGAAACAGAAAAAAAAGTCAATTACTTCCATTAGTTATTTGAAATTGCATCTAGCAAGTGATAATTTATGTTTTGATAAATAATCCATTAAAATAATGTCTAAATATTCCTAATTAGAATGGAATAAAAAATTTTATATTATTATTTACTAATGTGAAATAAATTTAGGTTTAAAGTATGTTATTAATATATAATATAGCATTTAAAATAAAAATATAGTTAATATGAAAGTGACTTCAAAGCACTAACTGCATTTTTTACTCAAGTAAAAGTAAATTTACAAAATTTAATGCAATTTACACGTGAAAACTTATCATATAAAATCTATGGCACCCAAAATTATGACAATATATTACTAGTTTCTTAAAATTTTGATAGTCATTGGATCCTGATATGTTTTAAAATGGCACTTATTTCAATGAATTTCAAAAAATTACCAGCTCTAACAATTTATTAAAAACTCTCATATTTGGTGTCTCTTCATCAGTTTCATAAACTGTGCGCGAAATGACATGGGTATAAACCTGAACTCGGTGGAGGGGGGGGTCGGTTTTTCAAACCTTAACGAATAATCTTTTGGTCATCCATATTCCATTTTAACTCAATAGAAAGGTTTGACTCTGTATCTCTCTTGTTTCATGAGATCGACTACACGTGCACTTTTCAGACCGGTTTCAATAATTTTTTAAAAAAATATTTCGTCTTTTTATTCGCACCACGTCTATGAGACCACACCGAACTTTCAGTATTCCAATTTTATACAAGGATTTGCAGATGGCTATAAAACTTGATCCTTGAAATATCATCCGACCTACTGTTGTCTGCTACGAAGCAAAGCTCGAGAGAATTTTAAATGAAGCAGAAAGTGACAAAAGTAGGGATGATGATAACTGCACAGAAGAATTATTTAGATGAAAGTTCACATTTGAGTAATTTAGAAATGTATGTTAAATTATAATTAAGTTTTAGTGAATATGTATTTTGAATATTCATATAATTTTTAATGAATATTTATTTTGATATTTTCTTTGATATTAATATATCAATTAAAATATATACAGAATTTCCAGGTTGATTCTCATACTAATAATTAACCTGCATTTATAAAAAGCTTTCGGAAATGCTACGAATGCCCACAAGATTCTTAGTAGAAATGTGCCAATAAATAAAGAAGAGTTAAATTTACCTGTTTTGAGTTGTTTTTTTTTCATATAATTGTTAAGTTACCCATTGTTTTGTTTTCTATATACCTTTGCATAAGGATAAAGAAATATTATTTAAAATGTAAAAAGTGGTATATTTTGTCAAGCATATTATTTGTTGCAACATGCAATTTGAGAATAAAATGTATGTTCAAAAGCTATTATTATTTTCGTTTATTTTCAAACGTAATTATTTGAAAAATATTTTTAAACATATTTGCATATCAAAAAAATCTGGAGAATATATTGATTAATTTTTACACTAATACATTCATTCGAAAATTTAATTTGAGTGTAAAGAAAATAAGGCCTCATAAACAGTCCCTCCCTACTTAATTTATCAATTTTCATCTCCCCTGTTAAGGATTAGTAAACCTTTCACAGATTTATGTTAAAGAATTCCTTAAAGATTAACATTTTAAAGATTTGGTTTCAATTTTTAAATTTAATCGATAAATATATATTAGAAAATAAATATTAAAAAGATTAAAGGAAAACATTAGTTCAAAGCTACACATAGAGAAAACTTTTTTATTTTCACTTAATTTAAACGCAGTTTGTCGCGATCTACTACCGTTTAAAAGAGTTAGCAGTTTATGTTAAAGTTTATTTACTGATTAACTGTTTATTTACTTATGAGAAATTTTTATGCATTTTTTGGCTTTTTTTAAAGAAAGGACTCACCGGAGCTTTTGTTCAAATTATAAACCCGTATCATTTCAAAACTTTAACAAAGCCATCACTCAGGCCATTTCTTAAATGGAGTATTATTTAAATCTCTGCTTGGCGCTTCCTCCGGTCCACCATTGGCATGGTGCCAAGAGTCCTGGTTTGTCTGTATTATGTAGCGGCCCCAGGCCTTTACAAACGGCCATGGCCAGATTTAGGAGTGGCCACTTGAAATGCTTTAGGTTCTTGTATGGAGAAAAGACCTTTTGTCCTTGTTTTTGTTCTATCTCTGTCAGTCCTGCTCATCTTCTTTATTGCCTTGGTGCCTCATGGAGACTGCTGTTGGATGAGCAGGAAATCATTTTTGGAGAATTGGCGCGTCGGGGCCTTTTGGACCTGGTGTAGACTTTACAACACCAGGGGTATTGGCAACAACAGCAGCATTATTTTAAAATTTATCATGTTTGCAGCTTTATATTGAGGTTTGAATAATTATAATAACTTTAATCTAAGCTTTCTTATACTGAAATGTATTTTTAAAGAGCTTATCTAAATTTTTAAAACTGTTCTGGTAGAAAATGAATAATTTCTGTCGTAAATACCTGTAAAAAGCTGTTTTGATGGAAAAAATATTAATCTGCAATAATAGCATTCCTGATATTTCAGTTAGATATTTGAATGCATTAATTGGATTGCAAAAAAGATTTAATATGCTTAGTAACCCACAAACTCTATATATGCATATGTATCGAAATAACTAGAAACAAAATATTTTCTAATTGTTTCGATTGTTATGTTTAGCCCCCCCCCCTCAATTGCAAAAAATATATCTTTAGAATAAATATGTTACAGAATTTTTAAAACTATTCATATATAGAAATTCACAATTTTATTATCCTTAAAATTTCTCAAATAGAAATATAGAACAACCCTTAACATAATACGATATTTCTTTATCTTTACAATAAATAGAAAACGTTAAAGATATTTACCTGATTCGCAATGTTACTGGTTTCTACTGCAGCATCCAAGCCAGAGCATCCCATGCCCACCACAATAACTCTTTTGTTTCGGTACTTTTCGATTCTCCTCAGACTATGCGTATGTGAAATTTCGCCTTTGAATAGATGTTGACCCTTATATGTTGGCATAACTTTCTTTGTAAACTGACCAGTGCATACCATAACACCATCATAAATATCACTAGACTCCTCTCCAGTTACCGTGTTCTTCGCGGTAACGATCCATCTGCCAGTTTCATCATAGTCATCTGCTCGTCGCACATTTACGATTTCCATGTTATACCGGATGTGCTTCAGTGCGCCTGTTGATGTCCAAACCATCATGAAGTATTGGTACAGCTCGCTGTGCTTCATGAAATTGTTGAATTCTTTCGGAGGTGGAAATTTGCTGAAAGCGCCCATTTCCTTGCTGTGATTAATAATTGTAGTAGACATGGTACTAGAAACACCATCTGTTACTTCTTCTCTGTAACACCACGTCCCACCTGGTTTGTCTGTTTTTTCGAAACAAATAGGCTCAAAAATGCCTTCTTCTTTCAAAGAAATTACTGAGTAGAGTCCAGCTACTCCTCCTCCAAGAACAGCTATTTTTTTCTTAATACTGGCCATGGATCTGAAATATAAATATAAAATTAAGTAGTTTTCTCACTAACACTATAAAATACTTTGTTCATGTAAGTTTTAATTACTGTAAGAAGGAAAAAAATTGATATTATAATTTTAACTTCAAGATTCTTTTATATCCTATATGTTACTGTATGAATGGGATAAATACTAAATGAAATTAAAGTGAAATTATTTTACATTTTTTTCAAAAAATTAATGAAACTCATGTTTTCAAATTGTATTTGCATTCAAAGAATTTTTTTTTTTCAAAAAAGAGTTCAGATTTTAGCAATAATTTCTATTTTCCCTGACCTAAAATTATAATTCAATTTCATGTTTCAAACAAATTGTATTTTTTAAAAAAAATGTTATGAATTCATATAATATATTTTACATTTAATATAGTCATATTAAAATTCTTAAATATTGTTTTATATCCGTTTTGAAAGTGCAGAAATTATAAGATTTAATATATTATGCATTGTAGTATATATCTGTTCAATGTTTTGGTTAAAATATTATTCCACTATTAGATTTTATTTTTGAGTTGAACTGTCGAAGGCAAAACAAGCCAAAAGAATGTTTACGTTATTATACGGCACTATTTTTTTGTGACGCGTGCTTTATTATTTTTATTGATTGGTAAAGAGATATGTGGATATTATTGAGGGTATTATGAACTAAAAAAAGAAAGTGATGCTTTGCTTTTTTTTTATTTTCATGAAATTAGGCATCTGAATATATCAATATATTTTGATGAAATGAATTTCATTATTTTTTATTTCATGTTTTATGTCAATAGAAAAATTTGAAAATTAAAAAAAAAATATTTATTTAAAACTGGTATTTTCATCATTTTTCATTCTTTTAAGCATCTTGTATCAGCAAAGGATAAGATATTTCAGGATAACCATTTCATTAATATTTCATCAATATACTTTTTACGTTTTTTTTGTCTTTACCACGGCACAGTAGCATGACAATACAACTGCTTTTTAAGTGGATTGTTGACATTACTTTCAATTCGCAATAAGGTTTCCTCTTTGCAAGTTTTTGTTCCTACTCATGAGACAAAATTATGTTTTTTTTTTTCTTTCTCAACTTCCATTTATACTTTATTTGTAAACTGAATAACTCAAAGAAATAGATTTCAAATTTATATAATCTTTCAGTATACTGCATTTATAATGTATATAATAGTAGTATAGATCTTCATTTGTCCCCTAATTTGCATTTCTTTTGTAATTGAATACAGAAACATTCGAAGATATGGCAATTATTATTTCTGTGCCGGTATATTTATTTATCGGAATATGGCATACACTTTTTATTTGGAAGCAAATTGGTTTAATTACAACTATCAACTTTTATGTAATTTTTCGAGATTATTGAAAAACAAATTCCTCATGTTGAAATGTTGTTTTATAAAAGAAAAATGTTTCATAAGTCCTGTGTTATTTGTTTGTGGTCTGATAATATATCAAGGAATTGCTGCATGAGATTCAAAAGTTGTATAATATTGTGTTGCTATATGGTCTGATAATATATAATATATTAATAACTTTTGCAAGTGTCACTATTTGGTTAGTTTATGCTTTGAAATAAATACAATTAAAATAATTTTTTGTTTTCTCCATAAATTATTCCTTAGAATAAAAAAAATGTATAGGTATTTAAAAATCTCAAATTAGAAATACTAATCTCTAGTTCTAATAATGTTTGAAAAGGATGGGAGATTAATTAAAATGTTCTTGTAATTTGATTCTATTTTCGAATCAATGCCTTGTAATCCCCTAATACGATTTCTACTATATTTAAAAGAATGCAAAAAGATATGGTCTCTTCATATTCATTTAAAAAATAATATATAAACTTTTTCAGCATTTTGTCAGCAAAAGTATTTTTGCTTTACGAAATAATAACTGATGTAATATAATAATGCATGCAGTGTATTCAACTGTAATGGAAAAATAAAGTTGATAAAATAAAAGTATTTTTTTTAAAAAAGTATTATCTAAGTATCGATAAATATCTATGTAAATTTAATTTATCACAAAACTTTCTTCTGATATGTGAATTATAAATAAAAAAATGGGCTCATTACAAAATTTATATGATTCAGTTGAAACACCTTTGATGAGATATCAAGTAAATTATTCATAAATTAGAAATATTTGGATTTAATTGATTTTTTATTTATATTAATTTTTATAAAAACATAGCATCTAATCTATAACGTTGATACTTATTATTAAAATTGTTAATTTAATTGAACTATATTTTTCTAATATTACTAATTTCTGAATATTAGCTTGAAACATACCTTTGAATGAAAAATGT
>JAOUZG010035355.1:3932030-3994699 GCA_026289955.1 Argiope argentata | reverse complement strand
TTTATATATATATATATATATATATATATATATATATATAAAGAATTTCTGAATCATCTGAAATCTCTTGATAGTTCTTGGTTCAAAGTTGCTGCTCTACATTCAATTCTTTGATTTCATACATTATGATTATTTAGTGTTAGTTAAATTGAACGTGTCTTTTTCTTTTGAATTGCTACATATGTTTCAGAAAATGATGCTCAACAAAATAGAGAGAAAAAGAAAGGATAAGAAAGAATAGGAGATAAGTTTTCAATTTTCTATTCAGAAAGCGAATAAATATATTGAATAGAATCCAACAATATCAGAGGGATCGGTTATTTACAAGACGTAAACCCCTATAGTCTGTTATACAGAAGAAATTGAAGAATCCAATATTCTGATAGATGCGAATAACAATTTCTGCTACTAAAAATGCGCTGAGTTACAAGCGTATGCCTCGTAAGAATCAACATTTAGAACTGTACAAGCATTTTAAAAAGTTTTTAAAAAGATTTGCAGATATATTGAAATAAAGCTTACTATCTTGTTTCAAGTATAATTTGCTGACTTCTTCAGAATTCTTTTTCTTCCTCTATATATATTTCTGAACAGAATAATAAATAATATTCTGGCACTTTAAAAATGATAGGAAAGCGTTTTCTTTCTCACTAAGTGTAAAGATCGGAAAGTTAACCTGAAAACTCAGTTTTGAATAAAAGATAATATTAGGTATTTTTACATTATTTAATTCTTAACTAAATGAGAAAATAAATTGGTTATAGAAACAATTTTAATCAACTATTATTTTATATTATCATCTTAGAATGGAATTATCATTTTTTAAAAGTTGTGGAAAATATATGAACTTTTTTTCAGCTTTAAGTCATATCGAAATATATTAGGAGAAAGCAGAACTGAAGATTTTTCTTGTGAATAAAATTTACTATTAATTATCCTGTTAAGTTAAAACTAAACTTATGAAGCAACATTGAAATAATATAAAAAGATTCAATTACTTTTTGGTTTACAAAACAAAATGATAAAAATAAGCATTTTTAGCATTTGGAGAATAAAAAATGACAACGCTTCCCTCAAAACTAGATATTTCCAATTAGAAATTTTGATGTTAAAACCAATAAAAATTAGCTAAAAAAATAAAGTTAAATTTTTTTTCATTTTAAGAATAAGAAGTCATGTTATGAACTCAAAAAATAATTAAAAATATTTTTTTTGCAGTGAAAATGTATCATGACTTTTTATAGGTTTATGTATAATTGATGCAGAGAAATCAGGTTTCATTACAATTCACAAAAGAATCGCTAGTTGAAGTAATATGAGCATCCGCTTGTTGACTTTTGAAGTAATAAAAAATTTGTTTTTAAAAAATTCTAAATTAATGATTACAGAAGGACAGAAAAATAATTAAAAGATAATTTAAAATATCAATGTATCATTTTAAAGAAATTGTATTATATGTAAGAAATATGCTGCATTATGAATCAATTCAATGACGCTTTTTATTTTAATTAATATTTTTAAAAAATGGATCTTTATTTAAATAATGAAGCAGGATTCTTTCTAATACTAATTTTCTTTTGATAATCTATTTTTTAAAAAAAAGCCCATGATTCTTTTATTCCGTAATTATGAATTGAGAATTATTCCCAAGATCATATATTAACGCTATATCGTGGTACTAATCAAAATCTTCCACCCAGCCTTTAATATGCGAAATAAAGTATTCTATATTTTTTTTCCTCCATCGAGAGATGAAGTATTTTTTAAAAAGTTTAAATGGTTTAACTCATACAAAAAAGTAATCCACATCCGTTGTCTAAGAGATGACATATAAAAAAAGAATCGATCGCTTATGATGCTATTCATTTAAAGTTTAAATTCCATTCAACATCAATAATCCCGTCAACATTTATACATATTCAAACACTTCAATGCGAAGCTTAGGTGATTGAGAGGTTCTAACAGATTGGTAAATTTAGAGCCATGATAAATCTTTGTTAATTATTAAATAATGTATTAAATTATTAATTTCTTTATTTTAATTACATTAACAAATGGCTATTTAAAATCTTTAATATCTAAATTTTGTAACAAAACGAAATTATTCTGAAATCTAAAATAAACATAAATTCAAATTGCCAACAATTAAATCAATATATTTTGAAATTGCAATGTAGAAAAATCGAAATATATAGTCTTGATTTCATAAATGCTTCTTCAATCTATTCTGTTTCATTAAAGTTTATAAATTTTATAAATTTATACATTTTATTACTTTTTTTAAAAAAAATTGTAAAACTGTTCAGACTTTTGTGTAAATTTTTATTGTTTTATTTATTTGAAGTAGAAATTCGTCACTATTGTTTTCATTTATTTTGAATACCATTTTTGAAGCCTTGACAGATATCATAATTTTGAATTTTAGACAGATAAAATATAAATGAGAACTGTGAAGACTGTATTGTAGTCAAAATAATTACATGGTAAATACTTTTTTTTATATAAAAAATGCAATTATCAGCAAAGTTTAATATTATACCGATTCTCAGTAAACTATTAGATAAAAAGATTTCATTTTCAAGAAAGCTGTTTTCAGACAGCATAGAAAAAAAAATCATTAATTTAAATTAAAGAAAGCATGTTAGAGCAAAAAGTACTTTAAACAAAAAACGAATTTGAAATCTTCTGATTAGGAACTAGATAAAATTTCCAATATAATATTATAATAAATATTTTAATTTAAAAGAAATGTATGAGCATTTTCCTTTTGAAATAATTTGAATATAAAATATATCTTCAAACAAATCATTCCTGTAGCAATTGTTTATTTTTCTTTCATTAAAAATAGATCCACCATCTTGTATTCGATAATATGATTGTTAAGAGAAGTAAGTTTCTGTGTAAGATAGTGAAAATTCTTTCGAATTAGAGGTGAGAAAGGCAAAGATAATTAAAATATGTATTATACTTTAGAATATTTTTTATTTTTGGTTTGATAAAAATAGCGAAACAAATTTGTATAAACAAAGAATAAACGAAGCTTACAACAAGAAACTGTGTATTATTTTCAAAGATATGCAGATTTTTAAATAGCTACCAAAATGTCCTCAAAAATTTTTTTCTTGGGAAATTATGAAAAAAATGTATTAAATATAAATTTTTTGTCTTAAAAATATATAAATGCTATGCATTTCATTTTTTAGTTTTGTTTTCCTTCTTTTTCCAGTTAAAATGGTTTCGATAAATAAAAGAATTGCAATTATTGGAGGAGGAGTTGCAGGAATAGGTGCTCTCGTTTCTCTGAAAGAAGAAGGAGGTTTCGATATGATCTGTTTTGAAAAGACAGATAAACACGGTGGCACATGGTCCTACAGAGAAGAGTCTATTGTTGGCGTAGGATCAACCATGCCAACAACACATTTTGTTGTCAGCAAAGAGCTCAGTGCCCTCAGTAACTTCCCACCACCAAAAGAGTATAATAATTTTATGAAGCACGATCAGATTTTTGAATATGTGGAAGAGTACGCGAAGTTTCATGACGTACTGAAATACATTCAGTATAGTTCTGAAGTTACAGAAGTGAAGAGGCACGATGACTTTGAGGAGACGGGAAGATGGACTGTTACAGTGAAGAATACGTTATCCGAAGAAATAACCACCGGGGTTTATGATGGCGTCATGATCTGCATTGGTCAAATTAACAGACCAAGAATACCTTCATATCCTGGTCAAGATTCGTTTAAAGGAAAGTTATTCCACAGTCACAGTTTGAAGGGCGTGGAGCCGTACAGAGACCAAATTGTGATTGTCGTGGGCATGGGTTGCTCTGGACTGGACGCTGCTATAGAGACAAGCAGCGTCGCGAAGCAGGTATGTACCGGCGGATTACCTCACACACTTTAATATCTTATTGCATTGTAGATTTCAAAGATATAGTCCTTTTCTCTTAATATATTTATTGCTTTTATGGATGTTTTCAAATGCCATGCAGGAATTAATTCTATTTCTATTGAAGAAATTTTGAAAATATAATGAAAAAGTAATGAGCAATTGACTATTATATTTAATATTTCATTAATTTATTGTATTATTCCTAATTGCGATGTACTTTTAAATGCTTCTCCAACTAAATAAAGTACAATTCCATTATCAGAGCGTTTTAATGGTTTTATAGATATAATTCAAGAAAAATTACTTATTTATTATTTTATAGCTCCCAAGAATTAAATACTTTGAAAAAAATCTTCCCATTTCACTTATTAAAAACAATTTAAAGAAGAGAAATAACTTGTAGGATATACTAGGTCATTTAAAACTTATTGTTCGAATTTTGAGAGGAAATAGAGAATATATCGGGACACCAAATTTCACATTTTAAAAATATCCTCAAACGCACACATGGATATGTAGAAGGCGCTACGTGTACCCAATCAGTGGACAACTCCCCTTACCACTTTCATTGTATGTCGTCTGGTACCTGAAATCGATCTACGTAACATCGTTTTGTCTTGAATATGTGGACTGGAGTCATGGTTGACTGTTTGTCGGGACCTTATTTGTTACCACCAAGAATGATTGGTCGAAATACTTAATATTTTTCGAGACAATTTTATCATCTTTTCTGAATGCTGTTTATGCACATATTCGCCAAGATATGTAGTATCAACAAGATGCTGCTCTACCTCTTGCATTTTTGCTCATTTGCACATTTGTTGTGTGTGATTACATGAACAAAATATTCAGACCTCTATAGATAGGCAGACATGGACCGATCGCTTGGACAACCAGGCCACCTGATTTATCGCCCGTTTATTTCTTTTTATGGTAGGTAATGAAAGACCAAGTGTACGAAACCTTTGTTGACGCTGAAATGAAACTTCATTGCGCGAATAGTTGATAGAGCAAGCGTTGTCTACGATATGCAAGGTGTTTTTTGAAAATGTTCTGAGGTCAATGCAACGGCGCTGTGTCCACGCATGAGTTCGCAATTTCAAGCACCTTCTGCGAACCCGTATTTTATATATTTATAATAAAAGGCGCTTTCGTTACCACTTAACTGTTCTATTCGGTTGCATTCGCTACAATTGTCCATTTTTTCCATGCGGATGACATTTTGGGACTATGTGAAATCGGTTTCCATGCGGATATTCCCAACTTCACACGAAATTCAAGCGTTAAATTTCTAACCACACCGTATACAGCTTACAACTCAAATGCATTTGTTTTATCCATTTCTATTGAAATAAATAATCATTCACTCTAAATAACCGTGTTTTCTTTCCGTAATTTTTACGAAAAAGAGATCCCAATCATCTCCAAACGTTTTAACCTTTTTATGTTTTACTCTATTTATTAAAAAAAAATATTGAAATAAATTTGTAAGATTTCTTTGAAATGAAACTAAAATTAGAAAATTTATTCACTGACATTAATAAAGTGCTTTTATTAACCCTTTATGATTATTCTTTCAATAATCTCTTATTGTCGAGGACAGAATAGAAACAAGACAATGGGATTTTGTATTCAACCAAGTGTTTTTGAAAAAACGATAAATTAGAAGAACTGGATAAAAAGACTTTCTCCATCGAGTCTTAAGATTTTTAAAGTTTTCAATGGTTTTATTTCCTCCTCAGTCATTCTTGACTTTCCTTGGAAACAAAGCATTAGAAAACCTTTCTGTCATATATATTTTTCAAACTACTGTTGCGTTGTAGTTTATAATTAATGAAATTATTATGGTATAAAATACAATTATTATGGTATAAAAATCAAAAAAGATTTAAGAGTAAAGAAAACCCAAAAAAATATTTGTTACAATTCTTTGTATTTTCCGCATGCTTTCAGTAAGCAATACCAATTTCGTTTTGATTATAATTCAGGTCAATCAATGCTTGTTGTCTATTAAAATAGAATATTTCTTTAATAATATATCCCTTCTAATGAATACACGTTTTCTACCCTTTGTGAATTAACAATTAAAAATTTTAATGAATTTAAAATCAATAAAATTATTTTTTTTCCTTCTTTTACTAAGCATATGGCCAATGAAAATTCTGTAATAATCACCATTTCAATTTCAGTATAATTATTAAGATACCTTTATTTGATATTTTAAATGGCAGTTTTACTTAATCTGGATTATTTTTAAATGGATATTTCTGAGTGAGGTGCTCACGACTCAGAAATCTTAGGAAATGTAATAAGTTTTTAAGAATTTATGTTTTGGGTGTTTCTATTTAAACTATACATAAACAAATTATTTTGGTGTTTATTGGTAAATCCCTTCAATTCTAATCCCACTTAGTATTGCCACTGACAAAAATTTTCGAAATAATATACTTAAAAGAAATAAAGGTGCATTACGTTATTTAATGTAATGAAAGAAATCTAATGTTATGAAGCTGCGTAATAGTAAAATTGAAAGTCATATATAAGAATAGAGATTAACTGAGATTTGTTTTGATCAACTTTATTCTCCATTTTACTAATAAAAGAAGAGATTTAAGCCACATTTTGATATCGAGATGACTAGCAAAAGCATTAAAATATACTCTAATATTTATTTTTCTATTCAATACGGAATTAGAATGAAGACTGTTAAAAGGATGATCATCACTTTAAATAGCTAATATGAAATTAATCAAAGGATTTCAGAAATTATGTTACAATCTAATTTGCTTTCAATCATAAGAAAAATTAATTTACGGAAATTAGAATGTTCAGAAAGAAAGATTTTTTTCAACTTTAAGAATGCAAGAATTTATACTTAAGAGAAAAAAATTGCAAAATCACTTATGTCTTATATTGCAGGTTTACTTGAGTGCCCGGTCTGGAGTTCATGTCCTAAACCGAGTAGGCCTAAACGGAATTCCGTACGATTATACCCTGCTTCGGCCTTGCTTATATCAATTGATAGACGTACTTCCTACCAAATTTGCAAGCTGGTGTTTTGAAACCGGATATCTAGATGTACAGTTTAATCACAAATTGTATCCCGTTGTGCCCAAGCGCCATTTATTAAATAAAGATCCCTCAGTCACCAGCAATTTTTCAGCAAAATTGATCAGTGGAGCAATCATTCAAAAACCTGGTATCCAGCATTTCACAGAAGACGGAGTTCTCTTCGAAGGTGATACAGAGGTCACGAAAGCTGACGTCGTAATCATGGCTACAGGTTATACGTGGGAATTTCCGTTCCTCGAAGAAGGTATTCTAATGACAGAGGAAGATCGAATTGATTTGTACAAGTGCATCTTCCCGATACAGCTAAAGCACCCAACTCTGGCATTCATCGGGTTTGCTCTTCCGTTCGGCCCAGGTTTTCCTCTGGGAGAGCTACAGTGTCGGTGGGTTACTCAAGTGTTTGCTGGTAAATGCAAACTTCCATCGCAAAAGAAAATGTTTAAAGATGTCAAGAAAAGGTACAAAGCGAATGTAGCAAGGTACGGTCGAGGTGAAAAAGTATCGATTAAGGTGGACTATATCCAATACTGTGATGATTTAGCTTCACAATTTGGAGCAAAGCCAAACCTTTCAAAGTTTTTTATCACCGACATTAAACTATATTCGAAAATTATTTTCGGGCCCAGTGTAGCATATCAGTACAGACTGCAAGGACCTCATCCTTGGGATGGAGCCAGAGAAGCTATAATGACGGCCGAAAAGAGAATGCTTTACCCTTTGGCATTGAGGGATTCGAATATCCATGAAAATGCCTTCAAGAAATTGGCTAGAAAAGCATTATCGGCAACGGTATTCTGATTTAAACTCATTTATTGTTAAATATGTGTGAATGTGAAATATGAATAAGATTTTCCCGCATTTTAAATTTGTTTGGGGTAAATTACTATTTACGATATTCGTTTAATTTGTAAAAAGTATATATGAGCATTTACTTGTAACTATGAATGATTTTCAATAAACACATTTTTTTATCTTCTTTTCTTTTACTTATTTCATCTATTATTTACTTATGACTATGAATGAAGTCTTCTGGCATCAATCTCCTTTCATCTCATTCAGCAACAAAATGGAATTAAAATGTAGTTCATATCTGCTATAGGGAGACGAATATTTACTGATATAATTGGTCAGGAAATTTCCCGAATGTTTTTTTTTATTTTTAATTAATTTTTTTAGTTTTATAAATCTTAAATCAGGTGTTTAGCTTATTTTTTAAATCTTTATTGATGCAAGGAAATCAGTATTTAAAAAAGCATAAGATAAACGCTTGCAATGTTTTTTAATGATTTTTCAGTATTATTATTATTTTTTTATTTGATGTATGAAATGTCCAAGATATGTATTGCTTCTACTAGATTCATAATGATTTATGTCATAATACAAAATAACAGAAGGAGTTTTCTGTTAATCCAGACATTGTAAGACGGATGATTCTAGCATAGACACTTCATGGAAGTAATTCCTCTCACAAATCATAATTATGATAATAGACGTTTACGCTTGTGAAATTGAAAATAAATAGCTGTTAAGGAGTTCAATCAATAGTCAGTAAGTTCTAAAACAATCTGAAGAGTTTCCTTCGCAAAATAATTTAAACTGTAAATTTTGAAGATTTGTATAGTTTAAAACTTTCAACTCATTATATTCACTGGCTTCATTATCATTTCTTATTAGAATTGTGGAAACATCATGTTATTCAGGATTTAACATTATGTTTAAACTTTAGGTGAAAATTATATGACACATTTTCAAAGAATCTGGCACATTTCTTGTTTAATCGAAATATGTTTAAAAATATCTGAGGAAAAAGACTGAAGCAGAAGGTTTCAAATTCTTTAGATAATATAAAATATGCTTTATAAATTAATGGATTTTTCTCTAATTCAATAAAAATTTCTGTAAACTACAAAAAGAATCAATTTTTAATTTAAGCAAGCAATATTATATTTTTTATGAAATCAATCACCTTATAAGATAAAAAAATTACAAAAGTCCACAAACATTAAAAAAAATTTTAATCAGTGCTCGATTTTTAAACTCAACTCTAAACTATTAATAAAGATAAATTTCGAAATTTTTGTTTATAAAAAATTACTTCTAAAAAAGGTTTCTGAATTTATATTGCTATGCTAAACGAAAGAAAATAAATTTCGAATGATCAATATTTAGCAAGAACAATAAGTCTTAGTTTCATTATACAAAATAATTATAGTTAAATGCTATTATAATTTTTTAATCATTAAACATTATTACAAAATAATCTATGCCAAATAAATATCATTAAAAATAAGGCTTATAATTTTAAAATGGCGTAACAATCTATTTACTGTTTTATCATCTTCAATTACAATGTACAATCTTAAAAATTAATTAAAATGTAAATTATTTATTAAAATTTCAAAAAAATCATTTAGTAATAAGCATTTTTTTCTTCCATTGAGGACGGTATGATTTTTTTTATATACATACATGACATTCTATTTTGAATATTAATTTCTAAATGCGAAAATTATTCTGGAAAACTTTAACCATGATATATTTCTTATTGCATAAAAGACTATTGAAACACACATAGTAAATTTTAATTATAAATGTCAGTTGTCATTCACAATTTTGAATTTGTTATTCAATTATTAATTTTCATTTATTGAATCTACAAGGTTTGGGAATCGAATTCTTTTCAAATGACTCAGAATAAACTTCACAACGTTCATTCGAGCATTTTTAGAAATCAGTAACTCAAATGTTTAGAGAATCGTGTTACTTCAATGAATCAAACATACGATTAATCAAAAATTATTGAAGTCCAAAAAAATTAATTTTAGTTTCAAATGTTAGTAGGCATTCACTATCTTGAATCTTGAATTAAAAAATTAATATTTATTCATTTAGTCAAACATTTGTGGCAATCGATAGTATTATGTCGAGTTATTTGCTTTATTTTTATAATCTGAATTCCTTCAAAATTCATTATTCAATCACGTTTTTTTAGAAATGGACAACTAAAATATTTAGAGTACATAACAATAAATCAAGTATATGATTAATGAAAGAATATTAAATCACAACCAATCAATTCTAGTCACAATATAAATCGCAAATATCTGATATTTTCGATTCAAAAATTAATGATCATTTATTTAAACAACAATACAGGGGAGTCAATTAACAAATCGCCATAACAAATAACTTATATTGTTTTTTCTAACCTGAATTTTTTCAAACGGATACAGAAAAAACTTCGTAATGTTCCATTATACATTTAAAGAAATGTTTTTTTACATGGCGTTTTACAACCCTATTGACAGTTATCTACCAGTGATTTAAGATGAGTGTCTTTTGTATTTTCAGTAGCGCCAATTAGGCCAAGAGTGAAACTTAGCTGATTCATTAGTCACATCCACTTGTACAACTTAGCTGATTGTTTTATATAGATGCCTCACACCTCACAGATAAAACATAGCAGAAGAACAGCCATGCCCGAACCGGACTCAACTCCGGGACGCCCAGATCACGGAGAAGACCTGCTTTTTCTATGCCAGAAGGTCGGCTTTTTTAAAATGTACGACTGGAATACTTAGAGAGTCGCTTTACTTTAATAAATCTAGCATACTAATATTAAAAGATTGTTGAGCCATAAACAACTAATGTCAGTCAGGAATCACGGTCTTGAAGTTGAAATTCAAAAATTAATGCTCATTTAATTAATAAACAAGATATGAGAATCAGTATACTAAATCGATATAACAAATTGAAAAATATAACAATGCTCAACTGTGCAATTTTAGAAATGTGCATCTGAAATGTTACGAGAATCCTGCTATTTCAATAAATTAAGCATATGGCTAGATTTGCTTTCAATTTAATAAAAAAAGTATTCACGTTATAAGCGTCCTTTGCATACAAATATACTTTATTTTCAAAACTAAATAAATGCAATGCCGCACGAAATTTATAAAAGTTTCGAAAAGAGAAGGGGGGAAAAAGGATAAACGGACGTAAATAAATTTTGAGCTGCCACATACTCTTCTCAGTGCATTTTCCCCATTCAGAATATATCAATGACACAAAGCAGGCAAAAGTATATTTATTTCGATTTCCAGCAAAGACACGTTTATTTCGAATTCAGACGGAGTATCTGGTTTCCGAATACGGTTCTGAGCAAACACGAATTTCCATTTTCTCCAATGAAGAAATTCAATCTCGAAGATCGATAGCAGAGTCAATTTTGGTGGCGCATCTGCAGAGGCCAGTTTTATCAATCAAAAACAGACGCACGCCATAAATATGCAGTCTGGGGGAAAATACCTTCTCCGAGCTGCATTTGGGCTGATTTTCTGGAGAGAAAGTAGAGCAAAGCCCCCATTTGCATGATCTAGTTTTCAAACTTCAGGATAATATCATTTTTCTATAATGTTTTCGGCATTTTTCACTTTAAATTTTTAGCCAGCATAAGATATTAATCTCTTTAATGACATTGCATTTTAGAGAAAAGTGAGTTTTGCAATGAAACTAAGAAAAGTTAATTTATTTAGTATATGAATGAATGTGTGTTTGTATTTTATGTCCTGATTGCGATAAAACTTCGCCAAACTATTTCTTACACTATCATGAAGATTATATTCATAATACAATTATTAGCATTTATAATTTGAACACTAAAAATTACAAATAAATTGATTCATATGTTTTTATGATTTAATGTTATTTTAAAATTAACAATTGGCAAAAGAAAAACAGTTAAACACAAAAGTCATTCAGAGTAAATCGCACATGTATCAAACAAAATATAATTTTTACCATCGATACTAATCAATATGAGTGAAATGAAATTGAAAATACTTAGTGCTAGTGCCGTTATCAAGTGAGAACATGATGTTTTTTTCCGTTAATTTTTTTTTTTTGAATAATTGAAGCTGAAATCATATAAGAAATCTCGTAGGAAATGGATAAAGCATAAATGGAAATATTCGCCGATATCTTTTAATTATATTTAATTTTTACCTGCTTTTACAAGTATTGTATTATTATTATGTATGCTTCTTTGAAAGCAGGTACGTTTCTAAAAACAGCGTTTCAAACTGTTTTAAACTACTAAATGACTTAAATTAACTAAGACAATATTGACCTAGAATATAATAAAGTTCTCAAATGTTAACTTGAAATTCGAGATCGTAGATTTCATTTTTTTAAATTATATTTTTATATCTTTTTATCAGTTGTTCTATTACAATTTTTTTTTTAAATTTTCGTTAATGAATAGTCACTTACACAAAATGTAGTCATTCAACGTGAATAATATATTGACTGTGGTGAACTGCAAATTTTATTCATATTTATCTTTCTATCATTTCCAATTAAAAAACTTAGCTATTTCAAATATCAAGTAATTTCCCCAAAACTATTTCTTCTGCAGCAGCAACACGTAGGGTATCAGTTAGTAAAATTAGCTTGCTGAATTAAAGAAAAACTTGAAGAGTAGTCACGTTAAGATAGTGTTAAAGTTCAATATTTTTTGGAATTTCACGTGATAAGTATATGCAGCAAAATAAATAAATTTTATTGAATTTCTGAAAATATGAATAATATTATATTTTTTGTTGTATTTAAATATTAATGCACTAAAAAAACTCTTCAACTCATTTTCAAATCTAGGGATAAACAAAATAAAATATAATGGCATTTTTTTACAATGAAGATTAAAAGATCTGTAATCAAATTTTGCTTATATTGTTACATTTCAGCTGTTTTTTTAGAAATAAAGATAGTCGCTATTTGTCCGAAACATTAATGTAAAATATTACTGCATTTTGATAATAATGTTTAATCAATTGAAACTGCAGTACTTTCAGGTCTCCACATAAAAAAGAAAGAAGAAAATTTTTAATAAATGCATTTTTCGAAGGTAATGATTTTTTTCTCCGAATGTAAAACTATGTTATAGTTTTAATATTCATATTTAAAAGAAAATTTGTTTATATGGCTAAATTAAGTTTACTTTTGAATGATTAAATATTTGAATTATTTAATTCAACAAATCGTTTCAAAAATTTGTTTATATGGCTAAATTAAGTTTACTTTTGAATGATTAATTATTTGAATTATTTAATTCAACAAATCGTTCCAAAAAGAATTTTAGTTAATTTATTACTTTTTTTAAAATAGAATAAGCTAAAATAAAAACAGTTAAAAGTTAAATAAAATTAAGAAAAAAATACTGGAAATATAAATTTAACATCATCTTTCATCGTCATTAAAATATTTGAGCATAATCTTAATAATATATCTTTATTACATTTTTGACATTAAAAAAATTGAAAAATATGATCATATGCTTATTTTTTGTCTTATATGATTATATGTTTACTTAATTTGTCAATTCCAAATTAATTTAAAATATCAGATGTTAAAAAGTTAGTATTTGTTAATATAAGATAAATAAGTTTTGTGTAAGGTGTTTTCATTGCATGGGTTGCTTCAATTTTTTTTTTTTTGGAAAATATTTAAAAAATTAAGTAAATTAATTTTAAAAAAATTATGAAATTAGCTTGATGATATTTATTTGAATAGAAAAACCATAAGTAAACGCTTTAATTAATTAAAATGAATTATCGAATTACTCATTACACATGGGTAGGATGCTCTGTATCGCATAAAGTAGATGAATTAAGAGCGAAATAATTTTAAAAATGCGTTCTTCGATGATGAATCATAAAAATTGTTGAATGCTTGATCAAACTTTTGATACTTATTTAAAGAAATTATTTCCGAATAGAACTGAAAATTTAAAATTAAAATACCAATCGATCACTGTATCTGAAGATGCATTAAGGCATTCACTAATGTTAAATAATAATATGAGATTCGCTGTAAATACAAATAATTCTCCTAATTAAAAATATATTTTCCACAGGAGTTACGGTTTTTTTTTCATAAAAGCGTATTTTTCTAAATTTTATATACCATAACAAATAAAAAATTAAAATATCATTACAAATTAAGCTTTCATATCATTTAGTAAATTTCAATGTGATTTTGTCTTTGTAAATTTGAAAGCTTCAGAGCAATATTCATTTATATCTAAACACTCGCTGATTTTATAATAATGATAGATACTGAATTCATCTAAAACAAAGTCAATACTAAAAGATATTTAGTTTTAATATTTAAAAACCATAAATGATATAGAATAACAACTTGATTTTTGAGATAAAATCAAGCAGAATTATTTGAAAAAATCTTGGAGTTCACAGATTTCTCAAAATGTTATTTAGTTCAATCAGCAAGGAAAAGAGTGGAAGTCTTAGGGTTTCAGATTCGAAGCCCGATTCCATCAATGAACAGTCACGTAAGCAGGAACTGCACATTCGTTGAGATCAATCTTGATCCTGCTGGTGTAGTGTGAAAGTTTAGGGCAGGTGCGCAAGTTTGTGTGCTAATCTCGTCATATGCAAATGGTTTAAAATTACGAGGTACGTTCTGAAATAGCATTAGTGTTGCTTTAAAAGGAGACGTTAATATAACTAAACTATAAAAAATGAATAGGAGTTTACAGCTTGGTTTTGAGTGTCTATTTATTCTACAATGTGTAGAATCGTAAACTGTTTCAGAAACATTATTTTTTAAAACTAAAAATAAAACTCATAAATTAGAGATACTCCTAACTTAATGATTTATCAAATAGAAGGAAAATTTATATATTTTTAATAAATTACATTTTTGTAAGAAAATAAAAGAGAAGTTTTCAAATGAAATTAGAGGTAAACCAGGTGACTCATTTATGAGTAAATTCATTGAAATGTCAGACTATAATAAATAATATTGACACAAATATTTAAATAAACTTCAATTGATTTTGTTTACATATTGCTAATTAAAAAGTTTAATATCGTTGAATATTTATCTGAAGAGATGATTGTAGCGAAGGAATAAAATGCCACGTTATAATTACAGCTGAAAAACAATGTTGTGTCAGTTAGACCTCCGTCTCCAATTGCAGGTTAAATAACTTTCTTATGCGATTTCTTAAATAACTAGTTATATGAAACAACGGATAATGCAGTGGGTATTGTCGTTGCTCTTTCATACATTAAAGACTCCCCTGTTATTTTTGAGCCCTTCTGGAAATCGTTTCCACATCATTGTTGATTACAGAATGCGTCAGTTACAGCTACTGCCAATAAGCTTATATTAATAAAACAAATAAATCCTTTTTGTTATTATGATAATTTTTTTATTCCAGGCATAGCCATGAAATCGAATGCTGAATGAATGGGGGGGATTTTAACATACGAACGGTTTGCAACACAATTCTCCACTAAAAATTTTGCAACTCTTCATGGCTATTAAAAAAACCTCTGAGTTTTTTAGCGTATTAAAAGAGCATCATTCTGTATTTGAAAAATGCCAGCAGCATTTTAAAAATCTAAATAATTTTATGATAAAAAATGCGTTTTTTGAAAATTAATATGTATTTTTAAAAATTTAAATAAGATTTTCTTCATAAATTAGATTTTAATTGTCATTTAATTCATTGATTGCATTTATTTAGTTCATCACTATATACAAATGAATTATTTCATATTAATTAATGAAGTTAAAAATGTAAAAGTATAATCATGAAAAATATGTGCATAACTATTTTTTCTTATGCATAAGTAAATATAAATTTGAAAATTAAAGTATAAATAATTTTTTCTTAAAACAATTTTTAAACATTTCTACATTAGACTTAAATTTTTCTGAATATTAAAAATACTTTAAACGTATTCTGCTCATAATATTTGAAATAAAAAAATCCAAATATGAATAAAAATGAGATAGTGTAAAAAATTCTCAAAAAAAAGGAACAAAAAGAAAATACTTTTGAAAGGCATGAAAAGTACTTTTTCTGAACTATAAAAACGAATGAAAAAAATTTCAAAAGCCTTCCATATAAATATAAAGACGTGCATATACAAAGTTCAGGCTTACATTCTAAAATGAAAGCCTCATACATACCTCATTCTCCCTGAAATATGCAGGAAAAAGAGTAGTTTAACTTTTTACTGAATCGATAAGGATGTGTTCAGGTGGGTGGACTTTTTTTTGAAGTTCGAAACTTCTTTATGACGTGCCTGCTTAGGAGATACCAAAATTTTTATTCAGTTTGCAGATCTAATATGCAGAATACATTGAGTTTCGACCGCAGCTGAATTTGTTTTCCAACAAAGAAGGTTTATAAATATATTGCTCCTGGGCTTCTGGATAAATTTCCATCCCTTCTTTGCATGCATAAATAAGTAGTACTTTTAGTCACTCTGTAGTGTTGGGGGATCTTGATATTCAACGTTATGAAAATAGGAATAAATGTTATTGTGCTTTCATTCAAAATAAACACTCTATTAAGTTGATGATAATAGTGGAAATTTCTTAACAAATTACAGCCTTTTTACGCATAAAATGAGTAATTTATAATTATACAATAGCGTAAATGTAACCGCTTTTATCATTTTGTAAATAGGCCTCTTAAATTAGTTGAAATTCTATCTCATTACCTAGCTATATAAACATGAATTCCTTACTTGATTTTTTACTTATATCTAAATACTCGATTGTTAGTGTCTAGACAGAAATCAGTTTAAGAAGGATTGAGTCTCTTTCTTTTGCAGCAAAAAAGAGGACAACTAACAGTATACAATATTTATAATTTTAACAAATACTGACAAACCGAAAGAAACAATATATTATATATAAGTTTGTTCGCTTGCTTTACTGGAATTATTAAATAAAATTAAGTGAAATTCAAAATCACTTTCAATGCATTTCAAGCATTATTGCTGTTAAGTGGCGGGTTAAACAAGTGATTTCTACTATCATATTTTAAATTCACTCATTTTGCGAAAATTAACATGCTTATGATTATATTAAGAACTAATCTAAAAATATAGCTTTTTTTATAAAATGACAATAAACAATAAAAGCAATCAATTTCTTGACAATATAGTTTTAAATAGAAATCATGTAACAGTAATTAAAGACATTATATTTTCTTTTTTGTCAGCTTTAGAATTCCTAAAATCATTCGATATCAAGTACTTAAAAACGCAGGTGTTTTTCTTTTACATATAAGCAAAATAAACCTATCCTCTTAAATACATGTATGGCAGTCCGCATTTTTAAGGAGTTGTTATAAAAATAGGATCCCACTTAGCAGATAGATCTTAAGTAAATATACCGGGATAGCCCAATTGGTAGGGCCTTTGGATCCCTTGGACTGCGAGTTCGAACCAGCTAGCCGAAGACTCCTCATGTTTGTAGTGGCTAGTTCAGTTTAAATTTGTCATGGTCAATAAGTCATGTATGTCAATAGTAATACCACTGTAAAGGTATTGGGTCAGGGGTGATCGTTTTCTGCTCCAGATCTAAATTACGATGTGTGGATGGATGAATGAAAGGCATGACTGAAGTCCCGTAACAAAAGTTTTGTGAAGTTCGTAAGCTAGAAGTCAGAATTTTACCCTCGGGTGATCAGGAGCTTATACCCTCAGAAGCAACTGCAACCTTCCTTTGTTATAAAGCGGAACACGAGAACAACAACATCTTAAATAAATACACGTTAAAATGATTATCTGGTAGTTCTTCAAAAACATATCTTTCCTCCAAACATTTAGCTAAGTATCTCTAACGAACAAATCACGCACCTCTAGTAATCAGTATTCAATAAATCATGCCAAACAAAAGAAACATTACCGAAATGACTCAAACATTTACCGAAGTTTCGTGGGACATGAGTTTGGGACATACTTTATTAAAATTTATAAACTACTGTAATTATGGTCAAAGTTTTATGAGATTAATTTGATGAAGAACAACAGATTAAACAGATTCAAAATTAAAACTTAAAAAAGGGGAAAATGATAGGATTATGGAATTATTTATAAGTTATTTATGGATTCCAAATTTTACAGGAAATGCTTAGTTATGAACAGTCATTTATTTTTCTGAAAAAATCATCCAAATAGTTACAAATGTTAGGACAAGAAGGATTTTTTTAAGATTTAAGTTTTCAATATATAATGTGTATAAAGCAATAATTTACTAAATAATTAATTAAATAAAAATGTAAGTGGAAAAAAATGAGAGGTTCTATAGTTTAATTCAAAACTTTACGTCTCATTTTGGAATGCCACAGAGACTATTTCGAATCATTGCCATATGATGAGAATGAGGCCTGGCGAAACGTGATGAGATAAACAAACAAATAAAAAAAGAGACAGAAAAATGAAAAGTCAATATTTCATTTGAATTTCAAAGTGTAACCTAAAAAATCTTATCATAAGGAATTTTTCCATTCTAAATAATTTTATTTTATTGTTTATGCGATGTTTATTTTACATTTTAAGACTTAAAATTTCGAATTAAATTCGAACAAAATTTCTAATAATTTTACTAGAAAACTAGAAAAAAAATGTTATTTTTTTTCTTTAATAAATTATTATTTCCATCCTTCTTTGGTCAGAATTTGAGAATTCAACTACATACTTTCTTTGCATTTAATTTTTAACCATTTGCAGAGGCATACTTCCGATTTTTAGAGTCAAATATAACAGAAAGAAAAAAATTGGAGGAGTACAACTAGATTAATTTTAGATATTCTTTATAAAAGAAAAAAAGCATCATTATCTTTGAAAATGTTATTAAAATGAATTTTTAATGAGATGTAAGTTCGGTTAAAAATAACGCGGGACAGTGTATGTATATTAATTTAAAATTCATAAGAATGCATCAGACTTTTATTAAATAAACTGGATTATTCTACTGAGTTTTTTTCTCATTTTCCTTCGAAACAGAAATAAAATATTCATTTCTTCTCCTGAATTGAGAAATATGTGTACAAAAATAAAGTTTAAAAAAATTAAGACAACTTTCTATGAGAATTAAATTGATATATTTTCTAATAAACGGAAGGTGAAGTTGACAAGGAAGAATCTAGAAAATCTAGAAACAAGGAAAAGTTTGATTTGAAATTTTAAAATATACAGTCGATTACAATTTGATTTCTTGAAATCAAAATTCATCTAAATTATTTATTTTAGATTTTAAAGATGAAATCACTTCTGTCTATCAAAATTGCAAAAAAAATGAATATGACAATTTGATTATTGAGATCATATACAAATATAAACTTTTCTCTGATAAATTCATAATTCTCAATGATTATAATATTTATTCGAAAACCCTTCCAATTTATCAGATTTCGAGTCATCAATTTATCTTCAAAAGTAGCAAACGATAAAATTTGATATTCGTTTCTGAATATTAAATTAAGGGGGGAAATTTAATCGAAAAGAATGACTTAGAGATTGATTGAAATATAAATTTTAAATATCGATATAATGTATGACTTTAAACTATTCTGAATAAATAACTTATGTCATTATCATTAACTGTATTGAAAAAAAATATTTAACGATGTAGAGTTATGATGAAAATCAGAACATTTGAAGAAAAGCTGAATAAAGCCTCTAGATGTTTAAAACCATGATACAGATGGAAGAAGTATGTTTGAACTATTTTGAATAAATAACTTCTGACTTTATTTTAACTATAATGTAAAATAAAGAGAACTATATTGTAACTAACTATATTGTAAAATAAAGAGAACTATATTGTAACTAACTATATTGTAAAATAAAGAGAACTATATTGTAACTAACTGTATTGCAAAATAAATATTGTAAATATTTTGAGATATGATTGGAATTTTCTAATCAAAGATATATTCAACATACTTTTTTTACTGTCAATTCATCTAATTAACATTAAATTTATAAAAAAGCTGCTATTTTAGAATACAGCTATGTTTTTAGAATTTAATGTAATAATTTCTAAATCTTATGTTTTCAAATTTTTGCTGCAATAAATCGAAAGTAAGTTCACTTTAAGTAGTTTTATTCCGTTTAAAATTATCTTCTTTTCCTATAATTTTAAATAAATTTCATTAGTGCAATAGTGTATCTACGCTTCCCGTTTCGATACTATTGATATTAAATTTCAAAAATTATTGAAATTTTAGTTTCGCTTAGCAGATTATCAATTCAAATTTTTGTTTGAAAAAGGAAATGAGATATAAACCACAATTTAAGAAATCGATTTCCAAAACCACCAGTAGTGTTATCTAAAAGAGAATGAATTTTTATCTTTCATTTTCCGGATCCCCACTGCTGACGGAAACAGATAAATGAATTACGGTATTCAGGCTGATCATCATTATCTCGTACAACTTAGGTTCCTAACTAACAAATCAGAACTAAATTTTTAACATTGCCCGATAATTGTCTGTAGAAAAATGTACAGTTAGAATGCTGATACTTTGAAATTGGAAAGAAATAAAGTCCTTAAGGTCATTAATGTTTAATGATTTTCCATTCATTAATGTTTAATGAATTTCCATTCATTCATGTAATTAGTATTTCAACAAGTTTCGCCAGAAACTTTCGATATTTATCAAAAAGTCCAAAGCTAGGTTTTTTTGAAGGCTATAGCAATTTTTAATTTTTTTCTTTTCAGTGTCATTAGCATCTGTATAATAAATGAATACCGTGTGATTTGGAAAAAACTCATTTCTGACTACTGTATACACTTCTTGAAACAATATTTTTTTTTTTCAAGATAAACCATGAACAAAAATAATTTTTATATTAACTAGCTTGATAAGCTGTAAAAATAACTATATCTTAATTATGAAGATATCTTCCTATACTGTCTAATTGTTGCAACTTTGCAATAAAAGGAGAAAAGACTTTGTATCTGATTAGATTTCAATTACGACCTTAGTTTTAATCTCATCTTCTCCAAAGATAATGACTGAGACATAACTGAATTATATGCAGCATTCTAAAACCGTTTAAAAGCCCTGAAAGATAGAGCAAAATCCATTTAAAAATATTTCAATTATATGAATTTATAAAAATAATCATGATTATTCTACAAAAACACAGATAAAATATCTCCATGTTTTAAACTTTGCTTCCTAATTCAAGTACACAATAATCATAACAAAAATTTATTCAAACTATGCATTTATTGAATTGAGCAAAATATTAGAGTGTCAAGTTTAACGGATTGCGTGTTGTTTTAAATATAATAAACCCTTCTGTTGTTGCTGTAAAAAATTGTTACCTCTTTTTTTCTCATAGAGTTATAAGATCTATATCATTCTTTAAGAACTATAATTTCTTTTTAAAAAAGCTTATTTATTTTCTTTATGAAAATAACTATACACTTTTCTTTTTTTTATGTGCCTAGATCAGAAAATTAATATTCAGCACTCAAAGATCAAACCCTTCGACGAATTCATAAATATTTCAAAATTTCTCAGACATGGGCCTCAAATTTTATAAAAGGAATTACAAAGATATCAGAAAAGTACCGCCTTAATTTGTCAGTGTATGCATATAATTTTATTATCCATTGCTGCAAATGCTATATCACTAGGGTAATATATGAGGAAGTTTGAATTGGAAATATTGTCTGGCTTTTAATTTAACAATATTTTAGCATTAAATGAAGTATTATATCTATAAAGAAAAAAAATAGATTTTAGAAGAGTTATCAAAATCCGATGTTTTTCAGATATTCCGTAACAAATGCTTTTATATAACTAATTATCATTCATTAAGAAAAATAATATAAAAATAATATGCGAAAAACAAATTTTGTCGAGTTTTTCTCCTTAAGAATGATTCTAGATATCATTTCTTCCAAATTAATTTTAAATTTTCCTGATTCGAGCAATGATGTACATATGAACTTTGCTCCAATGTGACCAATACTTATGACTAAAAATATTTTTCATAGAATGTAACTGGATTTGAAGAAAGCAGATCGCTTTTTAAGCACAAAGACATAAAGTTCCATTTCTAGATTTAACAAAATCTCGCTTTTTCGAAGATATATTTAGGGAAAATTAGACTTGAATTTGAAAAGAAATATTATATAAGCTTGTAAATTAATGAAGTACAAATATAAAAGCAATCAACAAGCTTTTAAGCAATTAATATTCTCAGCCGTTTGGATTAATTCACATGAATGCTAGATTTCATGCTGGGTTGTAAGTTAAATAAATTAAACTCTTAAATAAGCCTATTTTAAAAATTAAAATTATATTTAAAACCTTTTTCATGCATTTTGAAAGTTTGTCTATATTTATAAGATATATGAATGAATATAATTTCTAAAGACTTTTTTAAACCAATTTTTTTGATGAGGTCCATTTTTCTACTTTATTTGTTAATAAAACATTCAAAATTATTATTAATTTCCATGCCTTTAAACTTATCAAAGTTGATATCAGGTTCTTGGGAAGAATACATAAAAATCAATTTTTTATTTAAATTTTTGTATTAAGTTTCTAAATTGAGAATTCTAAAATTAAAGTGTTTGCGAAAAAATTGTATCTTTTTTCGCATGTACAAAATAAAAAAATAAAATATTTTATTTAAATAAGTTTTGATTTGGGTACAATGCAAAGATAGATATTGGTAGATGCAAAGATAGATATTTGATTAGATACAAGAGTATTCTAATCAAGCAATCTAAGACTTGTTTAATACTTTAATTATGAAAGAGTTGTCTAGAAATTCATATTACATGTTTCACGAAGGAGATTGAAATCGATTTCCTGAATTGGTCACATGGAGAAATTTAATTGAAAGACAAACTACTAATTTAGGTAATCTTAAGGAAGTATGTCTGGCAATATGGCATCTAGTTTTCACAACAAAGCATAACGTGAGTGCCAGGAAATTAATGAGGGTGCAAAAATGTTAATTAGAGCGATCGAAGCAATCAGAAAGGGACACAGTACATGTGATAAGTTAAATAATTATTCCGAATGAAATGGGTATTGCAGGGGGATATTTGCATTTTCATTTCCTTAAATTATTTCGGTTTGATTGAAAAGTGAATTCTCTCATAATATAAAGCATCAGATGTTGGAAGCAATTAAGGATAAACTTCAGATGAGAAATTGAGAGATTAATTATTTTGTTTCAGTTGCAATTACTTTCAGAAATAACAACAAATATGTGAAAACTAAATACAAGAAATGTAGAAAGAGAACTGAGAGAAATCATTATCTTCTATGTAAAATAGCTTCTTAGTTTTTATTAGCAGTTTTAATAAAGGGTTGTTGGTATAGGTAGAGCATTTTATTTCAAAATCTTTTGTCAAAAGTCATACGGTTATTGATGGTTTGAAAAAAAGTATAAAGTCGTCTTTTTTTACCAAAATCGACAAAAATATCGTTCATAAAATGAATTTCACAATTCTCAAGTGTACTCGAATCAATAAAAAAAGAATATTTGAATTTAAGAGATGATGGTAATACGAGTAATTACTAGTACTTCTTAGTATTCTCCATAGAATCGAACAACAACATATCAATATTTTATGGAAATTTACTGATGAAATTATCTTTTTCATAATTTATGAACATCATACAAACAGACCGTCAGGTTCAAAGGTGGAGGGCATACTCAATTTATCATGAAACCAAACTTAAGTAATTAAGACTGAAAAAAGTACAATTAAATTACTTTAATATTTAAAGTTTAATATTAAAAGTTTTTATTTGTTTCTTTTCTATGGTTTTGAAATTTTGGAGTTAATAATTGTAAAAATTTTGAAATTCTAAGAACTCATAATTAAATTTTTTTCCACATAACTATGTTGAAATTCAAAGACATTTAACTTTACAATTGTGCTAAAAATAGGTCAATAAATTTTAATGATTTTTTATTTAATCTGGGTAGTAGATTTATTAACAAAAATCGGCAATGAAAACTTTTGTTAAAGATCCAGAATGTTTCTCATTCATTATAAACTTTTTTAACTTACATAGCAAAAGTGTTTCTATAAAAATAATATGCGCTTTCTAATTCAATGCTTGAAACAAATCAATTTGAAAATGAAGCTTAGAACTACCAGGGAAAAATATTTAATGAATCTTGTCTGATAACGATACAATTAGTAAATTTCATAGAATTATATTCTTTAAAATACATTTGCGCTTTTTATTTTATTTTTATTCATATGCTTTAACTTTATGTATTAATTTTACTTACATTATAAACTAATGATAATAAATTATTTAGACTACTATGCATTGGAAATGCAATTGAGTGAAATAAATTATATTTTGTTGCCCTTTTTCCGTTTGAGATTTGAGATTAATTTCATAATGTTTAAATGCTCTCAAATACTTGGTATAAAAATGCAAGATTAGTTTCTCTTTATTCTTACATTTTCATTAAAATATATTCTCAGTATCTTTATTTTACTTCAATTATTTAATTAATATATTATTTCAAAATAATTCAACATATGTACTTTACTTCAAAATCATTACTGAAAACATTTCTTCTTCTCTTATTAAGTATAATAAAATGAATAAAATCTAAATCTATATGATAAATCTAATCTAAAAATCTAAATCTATAATATAAATTTATGTTAAAAATCAAAATCTATATTATAAAATTAATTCGCTTATTTTCTCCAATTTAATTATTTTAATAGCAGAAAATTATATTCTTAGATTAACGCATTACGAATAATTTCACCCATATATTCTGAAATTGGCACAAAACTCATAATTAGTAGGCATTCGAAAATATAATTAGTAGGAATCATCTAAATAACTTAATAATTCTTAGAAATATTTTCCTATAATGGAGTTGATCTTTCAAGCAGAATCTTCCTTTGCATTTGAACCAAAAAAAACCTGAAGAATTATTTATTTTTATGAAAAACATTTCCTCGAAGGTTCATTATTTTCGGTATTTTATAAAGGCGAAATACATGATAAGGGGTTTAATTCAACTCGAAATGCATTATATTTGCGGAAGAACATCATTCTGAAAGATATATAAATATTTTCTACTATTTAAAATATTTTTATAGCACCGTATTTAAAAAAAATGTATAATATCGAAATCATATGTCGTCACACATTCATTTCTAAAACATTTGACTGATACATAATTAATTTCTAAAAATATTAAGATAGTAAATAATCATATAAAAAGTATTAATGTACAAAGATTCAATACTTTAGCAGAGTAGGAAATTTACAAATTATGCATTACATAATTAATCTTTGCATGAAAAAGTAATTTTAAGTATGCCAAATAAGTAAAAAAAAGGAAATCTGCCATCTCAAAATTCAAGTTATGAAGGGATTACATTATTATTTTAAAGAAATAATTTGTCTTAATTAATTTAGGTCATTAACCATTTTAAAACGAGTTGATATATCCACACGGGACTTTTCTGTCGGTCTTTCTCTCTCTCTCTCTTTATATGTATCTATCTATCTATCTATCTATATCTATATCTATATCTATATCTATATCTATATATATATATATATATATATATATATCTATATATATATATATATATATATATATATATATATATATATATATATATATTCATACACTTTTTTAAACTTTCATTTTCATTTTTTCTAGATGGCAAACAAAGTTTTGAAGTTCGGCCAATTTTGAGAAGATATAACAGATATGATGTAGTTCTTCGTCAGCCTTTTAAAAACACATCTGGTGACAAAGAAACCTATGTAATAATAAAGCAATGCCAGTAAAAGTGGGAACCTTTTAAAATTGCATCTGATTTCATAGAAGCATGCAAAATAATAATTCAATTGTGGTGAAAGCAGATAAAAAATGTATGCGATTAAAAGGTGTTGAGGAATATTGCCATGAATTGCTAACGTGATTTCGAATTTCGATTATTTGTTGCCTTCAATTATTCAAAATCCCCTAACGAAAGCAACATCATGTTCTTAGTTGGTGAAAGGTAATAACAAAAAAGGAAAAAGAACTATAAGAAAGTATTTTCATTTCTAGCATACATTCATGAAATTAGCTCATTTTGGCCTATTCGGAACAACAAATTCCCATTTGGCCTTCGCTTTCTTCCACGAAAGAAATGATTTTACTTTTATCGATTTTATTTCAAGTTCTTTGCGACTTCCAAGCTTGAAAAATGTCGAAACTGATAAGATTGAATGTTTCCTGATACTTTAAATAACCATTATGCAAATGTAGAAATTAAACAAGAAATTTCAGTTATTAAAAATCGCTCCCCATAGAATAGGGAAAGAAAATGTTTCGTCTAGGTGGGGAAGGGATCGGCCCTGATTTTTTCGTTTTTAAGTTTGATTATAAATCCTTTATACAGTCAGAATACTTTGTGAAAAAAGTATAAATAGAAGTAAAATAAGTTTTCCTCAATCTCGCAATATTCCCTTTTTTTTCTCTTTTTTTTTTTCCTTTTGCATTATTCATAGCATTCGTTCCACATACTTTCCGATGAGTTAAGAGAAATGTATTAAACTATTTCGGAAAATAATGCTAAAAGGTAGATCCTATTTCCATTTATATGGCTTTAAAAATGTGAAAGTAATAAATATATATGAAATTGTAATATTCTCAAACTCAACTATTTAAATTTTCTTTTTTTTTGCATTAGATGGCGTTAGGAACGAAATCGTGAATGATAAATTTTGTATCAGGTATATGTGTATGTATTTAAGCAGGGAAAGGAGTTCAAAATTGACAAACGTATGCAAAACATATTGAATAAAGCTGACATTGTTGCATTGTTTAGTTACTTTTATATATTTTATATCTTTTTACATTATTCCTAAAAAGATTTTGATTGACTTAATAATTATTAGTATTACAGTGAATGGAAATGAGATGTCCAAAAAATATTTACTAATTTGGAATTAATTGCTTTCTTGTTACATTGATATTATATATTTCATTTTTAAGATAAGAAAAATATTATTTCATATCAATAAACTTTTCATTCCATCGTATTTTTTTCTTGAATTTTATTTTATTTAGCATTTGCATGCTTCTAAAAATAATGTAATGTGCATACATTTGTATTATAAAATAATCTACTCAAATTAATTTATTTTCAAAAATTTGAGCACTGTTAAAGAATAAAAATTAAATTTCTAAACATTTGTAATTTTTTTACATCCTTACTTTAGCGAAATATATAAAGTTATATAAACTTATAAATTTTCTTATTTTAGTTATATATTTTATTACATATCAATTCCGTTTAGATGTTTATATGAAGTCTGACATTCAGACAAAAGTATCTTAGTCTTAGTTTTAATTTTCAGACTAAAAGTAGATATACCTAATCATCAATGCGTTGTTTGACTAGGTTTGATCGGCGTATTTTATCTGAGATTGCCCACTCATCAACTACAATTAAATTACATTTATTATAATTGGCAAGTAGATAGGATTATAATTCTTTTTTCTTGTGAGAGACAAAAATAGTTTTTAAAAAGTTATGCAGCAATCGTGGATTTTGACTTCCATAATCAAAATATTAAATTTCATGAAATTAAAGTATTCCTATTACTCGCCTTGAAAGATGTCATACTTTTTAATAATTGTTTAGTTAAGAAACAAATACGGTTCCAATTAAGTAAGTTGCGAAATTGAATTCATTTATTTACTGAAATAATAAAGCAAAGAAAATTATATATGTTGTTTTCTACAAAAAATTCGCTTAAGAATCCATTCCATTATTTCCGATATAAAAACATGACTGATCATTAAAACAGAAATGCATTTTATGTTAGGGACTTATAATTTATATATAATAATGTATATAACTTAAGTTATAACTCAATACATCTGAAGTAAATTAAATTATTCCCTTTTTTCCAAAATCCAAGTTATTTTTAAGATAATACTTTCATTTTTATTTTGCTCCTTCAAATTTCTTCATAGAAATTTTTATACCACTTAAATTTATTTTTTTTAAAGAATATTTTTATTATTTTGTAAAAATTAGTTTAAATATGTCTGCTTGATGCATGCAATTCTCTTTTAATATTGTTCAACTTAAAATTCTGAGTGTTTCATTTTATTCTGTTTAATAAAAAAACTACTTTAAGTATTCAATTGTAATTAAGTATATTCATTTAAGTATTAAATATTCACATGCAATTAAGTATTAAAGTATTTACTTAAATATTAAAATATTCCCTTAATTAAAATATTAATTTAACTATTGAAGTATTCCCTTGTATTCCCCTTAAAGTATTCACTTAAATATTAAAATACTCCTTTAAACATTAAAATATTCACTGAAGTGTTAAAGTATTCACTTAAGTATTAAAGAATTTAAAGTATTGATTTCTAAATAAGTATTAAAGTATTCACTTAAGTATTAAAGAATTTAAAGTATTGATTTCTAAATAAGTATTAAAGTATTCACTTAAATATAAAAATATTTACTTAAGCACTTAAGTACTCGCTTAAGTTTTAAACACTAATCACTTTGAATTAATATTAAATATTTATCACTTATAATTAAGCATTAAAGTATTAAAATATTGTCTTAAATATTAAGCATTCCTTTTTATTTAAGTATTTAGCATCTTTTAATAAAATATTCACCATAGGAAGTATTATTATTCTCAGTTTTTTTATCAAATTATTTTTTAATTCAGAAACACTAAATTATAGCTGAAATTCTCATTTGAAACAAATGTTTTAAAATAGTATTGCTGGTATCAATACTTCTTATGATAGCAAAATAATTGTGGAAAAGACATAACTGCTTACTTTTAAACATATAATTTAATTTTATAATTTTTTAATGTCAATGCTATTTCATAAAATTGTAGCCGAAACTTAATTATAGTGATTGCATAAGAAAACCGAAGTAAAATTATTTATAAAATAATTTTTTAGGATTTGATTATATTCTTGAATTTTTAACCCTTTCATTTGTATCTATGATCTAGTAATCTCACCTCAATATTTTTTGCTGGGAGTAAAAAAAGAATTGATATTTGTACTGTTTGAATTTTTATTTATGTTGAAAATCATAGATACAAAATTCATTTGTTAAGAAATTTTGAAAAGGATTTTAAAGTTATTTAAAAAAACAAAATAATATTAATAATAATAACTTACCAAAATATTTGCGAAAAAAAGAAATATTTTTGAAAATTATAGTTAAAGCTTATGTTTGAAGCATGACAACCATTAATAAATTCTTCTCATCTTGCCTTCAGCAGATACCCGTAAGAAATTTTCTCATTTCAAATATATTTGGAAACTGCATTGTACGCTTACAAAGAAATATTCAAGTGATAAGAAAAAGCGAGAACATTCGGGAAATACAGAAGAAAATGTGACCTTCCATACATTAGAAATTGAAATATAAAATATATTCATGCTGAAATCTCGTTCTATTTGCTTTTCTAGAATATATACACGAACATATTCAAAAACACCTATTTGAGGGAGATCACAGAAGAGAGTAGAAAAGAAATAAAATTGCCTTCCAAGAAATATGCAAATTGAGTCCTACATGATGTGATTACAAATCCTACTGAATCGTGATTCAAGAACTTCCATTGATTTTCCTTTGAATCACACATTTTAAAGAAGCGAAAACAATTCATGTTATTTTATAACACTATTTTCTATAAAATATTCCATGAATATTAAAATTAAAAGCTGTTTCAAATAATATTCATGTGAACATGATCATTTCGGGTATAAATATATTCTCAAATATATGATTTTCTTTGGAAGAAATATACGCTAATACAAATAAAAAGTATTTAATTAAAGCGATCTGATTGGTATAAAATTCGCATTATAACTGAAGATGAAATGTCTAATATCTATTTTAAAATTTAAAAAAAAATTTCATTTTTTGATATTGAGTAGATGATTAGCACAAAATGGAATGATTCAAAATTGTACCTATGAATACATATTTAAGGTAAACAGTGTTGCATATTTTATTGATATTTATAGATTTGGTTACTTTAAAAAGTTGAATATAAAAAAAACCAAATATTAAAATTTAAATACTTTTGCGACAGTTTATTTTTATTAAACGAACCAAATACTTTTCCTGTATTTATACCTTAAATTAAATTTATGGAAAATTCTTTCATTTTCTTGTACTGTTTTAAAAAAATTAGAAATTTCTCAATTAATAGTTATTAAATAATCTAAAACAAACATATATTGATAATTTTATTCTAAAAAAGCAGTACTTTAAAATGTTAAAAATGCATTTTATGTTCTTTGAGACTTAAGTTTGAACACCTAACTCTAAAACAGTAAAGATTTAATAACAAAATGTAACCAGTTTATATATTGCTATGAAATTTAAAATAATTCTTATGTGCGTATAATTAATAATGTAAAGCAGTAATTTGTATTACATAATTAATTAATATCATTCGTCTAAGAATTAGAATGACAGCAATTTAATGTACCAATCTAGTATTATTTGCTCGGCAGTTTAAGACTAGGGATTACGATTATTCGTTTGATTCACAATGACTACTTTGAGACCAATTACAACGGCATATACCGATCAAATAATAAATCATGTTTTGCCAATGAAACAGAATCTTTAAGAAATCCGGCTTAACTGATATTCATATTTAAACCAAGGTAGAGCATTTCTGCAGTTAAATGCCAGATCGCTGCGCTAAATTTGATACAAATTCTATATACCAGATCAATTGGATGAAATTTGAATTAAACACAATTAATAAAAAATAAACTATTTATACATTTTCGAAGTATAATTTCACGGTTCTTCATTAATTGAAAAATTATAACTATTTTTATTCATTGGTAAATCACGAAAGAATATTTATTGAAATTTAATATTTTAGTGTATATTGTTCTGACGAGAATCGCATTTCTCAGTGGGAAGATAAATGTTGATTTTTAAGAATATTCAAATATAGGAGAAAACCAATGAAAATCCAATTCAATCATGTTTTAAATTATTTAACAAAATTTCATTGACACTTTCATAGCAGACTTTCTTCTAAGCTGTATATGTGTCCAATTATAAGTATGCGTGCATCATAAAATCTTTCATCGTAAATATCGTGCAAATAATATTATGAAAAATATGTTTTGAAAATAGTTTTGATAAATTTATGGATCCTTAACTCCTTCAATGCAATGAAGGAAATTTGGATTAAAATATTTTTTTATTAAATTCAAGTTTTAAACGATACATAAGAATATAATTTGTTATTCTAAATAAATTAAAGCATAACACTAATAAAATATCCTAAATGTATGAGAATAAATTTCTCATTTAATTTTGGAGATATATATTTATCCCATGTTACTCAAAAATGAAAAAAAGACAGTTCAAACAGTGATTTCTCTTTTAACTTTTAAGCATAAGTTGTTAAGCGAAAGAAAAGACAAAATGTGTTTACTTTTCAAATAAAAATAATTAATTACATTTGAATGGTAATTTAATAAATTTAAATTATTGTGAGGAATATATTCGAAATATTAAAATCACATTTCAGAGCAACTCATCAAAGAATATTACAGACTTGTTGATGAAACACTTCTAATTTCATTGGAAATAATTTTTGTTGTTGAACACTTCTAATTTCATTGGAAATAATTTTTCCCCGAATAATATCCAATTTATATTCACTGCATTTGACAAACACACACACACACACAATTTCTATTCTTATATGTTTCAAATAAGCATAACAGTGAGCCCTCATATGATTAAAAAAAGGTCATTGCTATATTAATAAAACATAAACTTTCTGAAATTACGAATTGAAACGAAGTTAATAAGATTTAATTTTTATCACTTTGTCTCATTTTCTGGAGGTAACATGTGAAAACAACTCTCATAAAAACAAAAGGATACATTGATGTGATATTTGTCAATTTCTTAACTATATCAGAACAACATTGTAATTAATCCCTAACAAATCAAATATCCTTTACACAGATAAGTAACATGAATAAATTATTTTGTATCTGAAATCCCCCCAACTGTTATTTATTTTTATCTTTCAGAAATTCATACAAATAAATATATTAATCAAAGAGAAAGTTTTGAGTAAATTTGAAGCCTTAATACAAATAAATACTATTAAAATTCTTCATATTTTTAAATAATAATATAGATTTTTTAAATTAACAAATCTATATTATAATTCTTAGTTGCCAAAATCTCATATGCAGAGTGACGCCAACATAGAATAGCATATCTTATTTGTGTAATTTAAAATAAAACTTACAATTCTAATCGAATATTTTGTCACGAAATTTTCTTTTTTAATGAAATCCTTTTGTTGTATTCTATCTTCTACTTTAATTATTGTTGTTTTATACCTACGAAACCAAATGAAATAATTTTATTTTTATTTCAAAACTCTCAGAATTGAAACGCATGAGTTAAAATGTGCTAATAAATTTATTGTTTTTCTTCTGTTAATATAAAAATAGTTTTTTTTATTCATTAATCATAATAGATAAGTATATACATATTTTTTAAAAAATTTCTGAAAAGAATAGGAGAATTTCAAGTGATGTCTACGGATTTCATATTATCTAATTCAAAGTTTTCCCCAGTATGATAATCGAAATAATTAAAAAGAAGCTTTCAAGATGAAGTTATCGACGTTTTCAATTATTTTATGCAAAAAGTTTCACTATCTCAAAGGAAATGTTAAGTTTCACCAGCTTATTTTCTTTACATTAAGGATCAGATCAAAAAGGATATTCTTCTAAAAGTTATCAGAAAATAAATTACTAAAATAATTTATTTAAAACAATATAAAGTATGCTACAATAAAAGCAAACTTTAGCTTGCTTTACGTTGTTGTAATTTGAAATAAATCCGAGCCAAATTAACTAAAGAATCCATGTTACGCATTTGCATTTCTCTGTTTTCTGTCTTTACTGAATTTTCAAATTTGATTTATATTTTCAATTTCGTTTTCGATTTACTAACTATGTGCAGGGTATCACAGGGTTGTTAAAGTAAGAACTAACATCAAGTTATTGTAATGAAACGTGATGTTTTAATAATTTTTTAATAATTTAAAATAAGTACATTTGTAATATTTTTAATAAAACTTCTTTTGTAAATAGCATTAGCATATGTATATATATTTTATACTCCCATCATGTAAAAAATCTCAAGCAGAGCTTCCAAATAATTATTTTCTTTGAATAAAAATAAGGAATTACGGTTTGGGGAATGGTTTAATTATATTAATATCGCTAAGAATGTTTGACTACAGTATAAAGAAAGCAGAATTATCGCCCTTTTGCGATGAAAATAGAATTTATATGTCCTGTGACATGGTAAGAACGACACCAGAACTGGCAATAAAAGAGCCAATAAGAGAGTGTTTGACCCACCTTTTCCTTTTAAAAGCAAATTTTGCGTACATATACAATCTTTAAAGGAAAGCATTCTAAATACGAATTATCTGTTCATAAGATCGAGATTTTAGAAGTAGGTTACCGTGACAATATGGGGGGAAGGATGAATTGTGTGAGATATTTGGTTTGACAGATTGAAAAAAAAATCTGCTATTCCCATGCTAAATACTAGTATCATAGTAATTTACATGCAGGATGTTTAGGTAACTATAGTTTGAAAGCGATAAAAATGCTTATTTATGATGAAATACACTAAAAAATAAGCTAGATATTTTAAAAAAATTTTTGGAATTTTTTTTTAAAAAAAAAGAGTGTTTAAACTACATAAAATTTATTTGGATCAACATAAGTGTAAAATGAAATATATAAATAAAAAAAAGTAGCAATGGTCGATTTTAAGAGCAAATTTATATTCACTACAGCCTGTAACAGATTTATGTCCTTCACATGAGCGAAATGGATCACTTGCCTCTGGGGTTCCATTTTTCCCATTCACATTAGTATCCCGATTTAAAGCAGAACTATGGAGTACTTTGGAACGGATCTTGTATATATGAGCCGCCGTTAGATACCGGCTAGATAATTCATCCGAAACCTCTTCCAATTTCTGCACCTCATAGTTGAGAGGATGCAGAGGATGTAACGTGCATCATACTAATTTACACGAGTGTTATTTAGGGGAATAGAGTTTCGAACCCGTTAACCTCCGATTCTAAGACTTTAGCACCAGCCACCATGTCTTATTTCAAGCGTTCTCTGGAAGTTATATTCAAGCAAGTTCAATGAATGCTTTGGACTGAACTAATATCACTTTTAATGTACGAAGAAATGAAAATCCGCCGGTAAACGAGAAAAAAGATTATACCTTTTGACCAACTTAACCTAACTGACTGATTGTTAAACTAAGATTAAATGAATAGTACCTTATCTGAATTCAGAAGAAAATGGTAAATATTAGAATAGCACTGTAAGGCATAAAAGTTTCAAATGAAAGAACATCTTTAAAAGTATGCTATCGGAGGCAAGAGGACAGGACCTTCCAGCTCTGCACTTGCTATTATACCGATATGAAAGGTCCAGTATATTTTCTAGTCACACGGCAACAAAATAGAAATTTCTAACTGGTTGATTAAATTAGTAATTAAGTAAATATTAATTAATTTAATAATTTAAAAAATTTCTATTTATAAAGGAATTGAAGCATTGCGTTTATGAAATACAAAAGCAATATAAAAGAATTAAAGAGTTAACTGAATAATATTAAAGTGAAACAAATGAAATTAGCAATACACCAAATGATGAATTTACATTTATTTTATAAAGCAATAGAGTCAATATTCAAATAAAACACAATAAAAATTAAGAAATAAAATTTAAACTTCGCAATCACATAATATTAAAAGATTAGATTACCACATACATATAAATCATAAGTAAATATAATTTCTGACAAATTTTATGGTTTAAATATGTGATTTTACTCTTCTTGGAATTTTGATAGTTTGTTTGCATTTTTTTTCAATTGATTTCATATATTTCATATATTTGAAACATATCTCTTTTCTTCCTAATTATGTATTGTTTGGAACTTGGAAGCAGATTGGAACTTGTTATCATAAAAGGATCTGAAAGCAGTCGTGAATATTTCCTTCTTCCTTTGTTATTGAATTATCGAAATTTTATATTATTGAATGGATAATGTAGCTTTCAATTCCAAATACATAATTTTTTTAAATATTGTTCAGCTTTCTCTGGATTATAATTCTGAATGTTGCCGCTAAAGGGAGCCACAAGAAACAAGGAACTGATTTAACAAAAAAAAATTGTTTTATTCATTAATTATTTTGTCTTAATTTATTCAATAATTCCTTATGCATTTTTTTCTTGTAAATGTTTATGTTAATTTAGTTAATTTTATTCTTTAAGATTATAACCTATTCAGCAGTTGACTGCGCACTACTCATGTTGGATATATAAGAGATGCTGTTGGTGAAGTGTTTACGTGGCCTTTGTGAATAAAGTCGGGTTTTGTTGGATTATTGAGGTAGTGATTCTTATGTGTGTTTCAGGTGGCTTTCCTAATATGTATAGCATCAAATGGATACTTGGTGCTGTATTTGGAAGGAACCAAATTCGTTAGAAATGACAGTAAGTATTTTAGTGAACGGGTGGATTAAAAAGTATACAGTCCGCTCCTTATAAGTCGAATCTATTAAAATCATTCTCCAATAAGAAAAAGAAAGTAAATACGTAAAACACTTTTCTCAATAGTCACACGTTATTCTGAAACATAAACAGCGGATTCGCAGAATACTATTACTGCACTCGAATTATAAATTTTAATTGACAGTTTGTCAAATTGAACTTCAAGGAAAACCAAAGTCATGTTTCCATAAAAGGATTTTTAAACGAAATCATTTTCTAGTGTATCTCAAAACACTTCTGTCACCAGGGGTTTACTGTAATCAAGGATTAAGTTGAATATTTACTCACTCTACAGAACTGCAATTTGGTTTGTAAAAAAGAAGAATTAAAAAATAGAATTGCCATTATTTTCAAAAGAAAAGTGATTCTAAACATCTAGTAAATGTCTCAGAAAGTCTAAAAATGATTTTCAGGGTTGATGTTTAGTAAATATTTTTTGAGTGTTATTACACGTTATTAAAAGTTGCTCTTCTTATTATTTCAAAAAACCTATAATGAAAAAATTTGCTGAGAATACGGTAATTTGAATATCAGAATCATCTTCAAACCGACAGTAATATAATTTTGTAACCAATTTTATGAAACACTTAAATTGGTTTAATGAAAAATGTTAATGAAAATTTATTATGATAAGAATAATTAAAATTTAATATTATGTAAAATAATCTATCTAATTTTAACAAAAGAAAAGATCAATATTAAGAAATCATATCAGATGCAGGAATGGGAATTTGTATGCCATTTATGTTTTTTGAGTATAGATACTAGACTGAATGCAATTCTTGAACGTGAATAAAGAGCAAAAAAGAAGAAATTGCATAGAATAACAAATTAAATTATGTCGAAACCAAAGGTAATAATTCCTTCACTGAAGTTTCTTTTTATGCTATATATTTCATAAAAAGCATACATTAACTTAATTTTAAATATAAATTTGCTAAAATGCATTTTAAGTAATATATAATACTATTGGAACGCATCTAAAACACTAACAAACAAATAAATGCTAATAAAATATATGGATTTCAAATTTTTTATTGTATTTTTCATAATGAAAAAAACAAAATATTACAAATGAAATTCATAATTTTTGAAACAAATTTAATAACCTCAATCATCTTTATGATATTTAAAAAGTATTAAATAAATAAAATACAATCTGCACTTAAACAATTTGAAAAAATTAGAGCCAGTTGCCATATGTATGAAATTCATAAATGGAGCAAATTATTTTACAAGTTATTTTCATTCAAATATATTTCACAGCCTCCAGTAAAGAAACGTGAAAGGAAAATTCCTCATTCCAAAATGTATATCAAAATGCATACCAAGCTCCAAAAATAACATACTAATGATATTATAAAAGTAAATTAAAAAGAGAAATTGCCTAAAATAAGAAATTTTTGATAAAAAAATATTCATACTGTAACTTTGTTCCTTTTGCTGAGCGAGAATCCTGCATCTTCCTTATCTAAAGAAAATTAAAAGGTAAAAGAAATATATGAATCTCGATGAACTCATGCACTTGTTGAATTATCATAATTCAACAAGTACGGTAGCTGATTAAGTAAAAGAACTGCATTGCACACGTGACTTTGAATCTATCGTCAATAAAAAAAACAGTTGAATAGTTCTTAATCTAAGGTAGAAAGAAAAGAATAAATGTTTCATTAAAAACATTTTAAAAATATGGAAAATGTAATTTTTACGTTGAAAATAACATTTAGGGTGGGTATACTTAATTTCTTCATAAAAGCATGTTTCGTAAAAGATTTTTATTACCAAGGGTTTTTTGTTCCATACAAAATAAAACATTATAATAATGAATACTAATAACATTAATTAAACGAAAACATTAAATTGATCCTTCCATTCAAACTTTTATGGTATTGAAAATATTTTATTGATCTGTCCGACAAAGCACTAAACGTGTGTGTGTGTGTGTATGTGTGTGTGATAGAGAGAAAGAGAGAGAGAGTACATGGTCATTACATGAGTTGGTGAACATGATTTAATTATGTTTCTTTATCATACCTCATGGTCATGAGAAGAGACATAGTCATGGACATGAGGCGAACATTATTTAAGGTCACATATGTCTTGTTCTTCTTGTTCTTACTGAGTGTGATTTAAGGTAATTTCTAAGAGATGGTACTGAAATTCTAGTTTCAATTACCAAATGAAATAAGAATTAGAATTCCAAACATGTTTAACGAATAACGAATTCAAACATTCTTTTATAAATAAAATTGATAAATATTTTCCTGTCATTCCTTCATTATCTAATATGTTTGAAACTGAAATATTTGAATATATAACTGCATTAATTTCATTCTGAAATACTTACAAATGATCTCTAAATCAGTTTTTTTATTACATAAAAAGAAATTCACCACACTAAGATTCCCTTTTAATATATCGGTTGTGAATTCTTCTAGGGAAAATCTTACAACAAGAAGGTGACCCAAGCTCTAACATGTTACAACATTTCGTAGACGTTCCTTCAAGTATCTCATTTCTTCAAAACGGTTAACTAAATTTATTACGTCATTCAATAAAATAAGGTGGTTTTGGACTTTCTGCCATTTTTTGTAAGTGAAATTTTCGCTATCAAATGGTGGATTCACCAATTTTTGAAAAACGCTCTATATACCAATGATCGGTCTAATAACAGTATCAATATTGAATCTATTTCTACTCAGGTGTTTTAGTGATAATCTCATTTGTATGAAATGCTATAACATGAAGAATGATGAGCCTTAATACAGAATTGTGTTTATTTTTAGAAAAAAAAATTTATCCATGTAAAAATTCTATGGGCTTTGATCATATACACGCCTTTTTTCCCCAGAATTTCTCATTTAATATGGATTTATTTTATAGTTTGAATGAAAATATGGCATATATTGCACATTAAGCATTTTATATGCAACACTTGTATCGAAGGGCATTAAAATCAAGCGTGTGTTATTTTTTTTCTTATATTACGCAGTAAAATTTAATTGTTTAAATTTAATCGTAAAAATAAATGCCATATTTCACAGAGTCTTAAAGTTATTTAATATCTTCATCTAAATCGATTTGGCCCTTTTATATATTTACATTCAATTTTTTTCACTAACACTTTTTAACAAGATTCTCCCGAAATTCCTTTATTTCATATTCCTCTTACAAATGCATTGCAAGCACAAAAACCAATATTCAAGGAATATGAATAAGAAAATTTTTGAAAATATTTGAGTTTCTAGATAGAAAATACTGTTTGTATGAGTTTCTTTCTGTTTCTATCTAGGGAATATAGACATGGAATTATTGCAAATATAGATCCTGGGCCAAACGAGAATTCGAAGAAAGAATGCCCCCGAAAAGATGCACAAATCAAATATTGCAACATGGAAATCGAAGAAATATTCTAAAAATAGTAATATATTCCAGAAAGCTGTACATATTCCTTACAATGAATGTCAACAGCTCTTTATTTACTTCAATTATTTTAATATCTAACTTCTTATTTTTTATATACATATGTAGAACAACATTACTTAAAAGTTGAAAGATGAAATATTTTTTTCATGTTTAAGCAAAAAAATACATTTATGATGCTTAATGAATTTAAATTTTATTTTAGCTATGAGTTTCAAAACAAACTCTAATATGTTTGAGCTTTCCAATGAAAAAATTTCTTTATTACAGAAAAATTCTACTAAATGACTTCTAAATGCAAACACAAACGAAATTCAAATAATTGTTTATCTCAAACTTAAAATCGTAACAACAACAGTTTTTTTTTTTAAATTAAGCGTTGAGTTGTTTTTCCTATACACAGAGAGCTGAGTTGTTACAAACTGTAATAACCCAAGTGTAATATAAGTATCTCATGTATAATCAATAGTAGTTTAACGTCACAACTGAAATACCTTTTACAAAATATCTATTGTTATCTATGCTAGTTTAGTGTTTCCTTCCAAGAAGTAAAAAAAAGCCGTTGTGTTCTTAACATTTTATTTATTTATTTATTTTTTATGATTTTATGAATTGAATTTCTATCTATTACCAAGTCTTCCTTGTCAGAGCCAAGACAAAAGCAAACAAATATGTTGTCTAATGTTGCGGCATGCCAGCCAGCAAACAATTTAGCATAATTACCTTTTGTCCGAATGTCATCACCCGTTTTGTTGTTATTCTAAAATTAATTATGTTTGTAACGCTTACTTAGATGAAAGAATAAAATTACATTTCATTAGTGTCGTCTCCCAAGATTTAAAATATGGTGCCGAAAACCTATGTGAATCAGGGCCTTGAATTTATACTTCCTGATTTTTAAGAAACATCGGCAAGTTTACTTTCTTACTGAACTTTTTGAGTTTATACTTCATATTACTGCAATGGCGACGGCTGATGAAACAAGAAACAAAATGGCGCAGCTGAAGCGAAAACGGAAAACTATTCGAGGTAACATTACTCGTTTTTCTGTTGAAGTAAGTAATATAAAAGATGATTTTTTAATTGAAAATGTGGAATATACCTGTAATCGCTTAAAAACTGCCCTAAATGAAATGAAATTAATAGATGATGAAATACACAATTTACTTTCAGATGAAGAATACGAAAACGATATTTTACAATGTGAAAGCTATACCGATAATGCCGAATTTGCAATTTTTAAATCTCAAAAAATTATTCAAAATAAATTAGCGCCAACTATGAATAACGTTACTGATTCGGCTGTTAATGATAATAATTTGACAATGAAATTAAACCCTTGTAATACAACGCCTGCTATTCAATCGTATACTGTAAAATTGCCTACAATTAAGTTAGAACCGTTCAAGGGCGATGTGGAAGAATTGCAAAGTTTTTGGGAACAATTTCAATCTTCTGTAGATAATAATCCAAATCTTTCGGTAATTGATAAACATGTATTTTTTTTACGTTGTTATTTACAAGATGAACCAAAACGTTTGGTCGATGGTATAAACATTATTGCCGATACTTATGAAGCTACAAAAAAACTCCTGATGGACAAATATGGCGACAAAAATAGAATTATTCAAGCTCATTTGGACTTTTTAGAAAATTTAACGCCAATACGAAATTCTTCACCATTATCACTAAATGAAGTTTTTATTGAGTGTAATAGGAGATTACAAGCTCTGCGTACATTGGGAGAGGATATTAATGCTTATGGCCGAATTTTAACTTCAAAAATTTTACGAGCATTTCCTGATGACATTTGTCGCCGGTGGATTATTTTTGCAAAACGTCAGGAAATTTCGGAGGGTGATATAACAAAATTAATACAATTTCTTTCGGAAGAGGTAGAAGGCGCACTTACAACTTTGAAAATTAGAGGTGAACAGTCTGTTCACTATTATTTAAAACCTTCCACTGCTAACTTGTATGTTAATTCCAAAAAAAAACAGTACCAACTAAAAAAAATTCTCCATTTTGTGCTTTCTGTGATACTAATGGACACTGGCCGCAAGACTGTAACATCATAACTGATATAGATACTCGTAAACAAAAGTTAAAAAATAGTAACCGTTGTTTTTTATGCACAAATCGTGGCCATAACGTAAAAAATTGCCCCCGAAAAGACACAATTCGTTGTTATAAATGCAAAAAAGGCATCATGTTTCCATTTGTAAAACCGAAAGTGAAAATCCAAATTTAACTACCGTTCCAGTTACTTCTACTAACAACGTTGGAATCATAACTCCCAAATTTACTCATCTGCAAACTGCTCGTGTATATGTCATTGGCCCAACTGGTAAAACAAAAGTAACGCGGTGTCTCTTAGACGGTGGGAGTCAGTCTACTTTCATTCATCCTAGTTTAATCGACTTCCTGCAGTTGGAAATTACTATCTCAGAAAAATTGAACCTTCAGGCATTCGAATCGATTCCCGCAAACACCGTGACAAGACGGAGAGTAAAATTTATCTTGTCAAGCATTTGGAACAATTCAAAAATAAATATACAAGCATTTGAAAGTTCAAATACTTATGCTTTTCATCCTTCTACTCCTCAACCTGTCTCTTCTTTTGCCCATAGTCAAAAGTTGAAACTCGCTGATCCATCAGATAGTTTAAACGACTTACCGATAGAAATTCTGATAGGGGCTGATTTTTATTGGACTATAGTGCATACTGAATCTCCTATTAGACTTTCTGAGACTCATGTGCTAATACCAACAGTATTTGGATGGATTCTTTCCGGCAACCGTTCGTTCACTACTATAGCATATTCTTCTGTTTCTTCAGTTCAAAAGATCAGCTCAGAAGTTTTGGAACATGGCCTGAACGATCAGGTGAGACAATTTTGGGATTTGGAAACAATTGGCATTAAAACTACCCAAGATAAAGGGATGACTGTTCGTGACTCTGAAATTTTAAGTGATTTTCACAATTCATTTTGCAAGGTAGAGAACCGTCGTGTTGTAAAGTTGCCATGGAAACGAGAGGCGATTCTTTCATCGAATAATTACGAAATAGCGCTCAAACGACTTAAAATACTCCGTAACAAACTTTTTATTCATGCAGACTTAAGGGATATTTATACAGAACAAATGCAAAATTATATCGATAACCAACATGTTGAACTTGCCGATAAAATTCCTTGCAATGAATCTAAACTATTTTACCTGCCTCATCATATAGTTAAAAAACAAAAGGATAACGAAAAGAAATGGCGAATTGTATTTGACGCTTCTTCTCATACTCCAGGCCATCCTTCCTTAAATGATGCTCTTGATCAGGGTCCGAATTTGCTTCTAGAAATATTTGCAACATTGTTACGATTTCGACTTCATAAATTCGCACTTACTAGTACACCTTGCCCAGGTACACAGGACCCTGCAGATCATCTTTCTCGTGGAGTGTTTACAGCAGAATTACCTTATCTAGAAATTTGGTGGAATGGCCCAAGTTGGTTAGCGCAAATTGCAGACGCCTGGCCAGTCCAAAACATTTTAACAAATCAAGAAAAATTATTAATGGATATAGAAACTCGTCAAGTAAAGACTCAAACATTGTGCACATCAACTATTGAAACTTTAATCGATATATCCCGCTTCAGTTCATACACTAAACTCCTGCAAATAACAGCTTGGATTTATCGTTTTTTGCACAAATGTAAATCACGACAACATTTTACTTCAGAATTAACAGCCGATGAGCTGAATAAGGCAAGAAACTATTGGATTTCAGTTGTACAAAAACAGCGTTTTTCTGTTAAAACTAATACGATTGAGAATAATCGTTCTTTACCTAAATCCTCAAACATTTCTCGTTTTCAACCATTTCTAAAAGATAACATTTTACGACTTGGTGGTAGGCTACAATTCGCACGGATATCATTTGAGCAAAAACATCCAATACTTCTTGAAAGATCTCATTACTTTGTACACCTGTTGATTAGACACACGCACATTCATCTACATCACTTGGGTGTTCTTTCAGAATTGCGCTCCGAATTTTGGATATTCCGAGGTCGTCAAGCCATCAAGCGAGTGATTAAAACTTGCCTGCCCTGCAAACTCTCATGCATTACGTTCTAATGAGATAGAAGCCCCTCTTCCAGCTGACAGACTTACTCCATGTATACCTTTCGATGCCACAGGGATAGACTTTGCAGGCCCAGTTTATATTAAGACCTTTAAACCTTCAAATACAGCTTACATCACGCTATTTACATATTCTACTACTAGAGCTTTGCATATTGAACTTGTTTCTGACCTTTCTGTAAACAAGTTTCTTTTGGCCTTACAAAGATTTGTCAATAGAAGAGGACTTCCAAATACTATATACAGTGACAACGCCACCACCTTCCATGCTGCAAACAAGGAAACTCATTTTTCTTTGGAATACACTGACTTCAGCGAAAGTGCAGCAATTCTACGCTCACAATGGTATAAAGTTGAAATTTATTGCACCTCGAGCAGCTTGGTGGGGAGGATGGTGGGAGCGACTGATAGGTCTAACCAAACGATGTCTTCGAAAATCTCTTGGCCGCTCATTACTAGATGAAGAAGCCTTAACTACTGTATTAGCGGGAATAGAAGCTTCACTCAACAGCAGACATTTGATTTATGAACGTGTTGAGAATGATACAGAGGAAGCTTTGACCCCAGCTCACTTCCTAACTGGCCGAAAGATGACAACTGTCCCATCCGTACCTGAGCCCAAAAATAACAAGCTCACAAATATTTACAGGCAACAGCAAGACTTAATCGATACATTTTGGAAAAGATGGTCCAAGGAGTATCTTTTGGAGTTACGTACATACCATCAAGGACGAAATGTAAAGCAATCACCTCGGATACAAGTAGGAGACTTGGTACTATTAAAAGAAGTTATACGACCACGACATATGTGGCAAAGGGCTCTCGTCGTGAAACTAAACGATGGCCGGGACGGAAGAATTCGCACCTGCATCCTTCGTGCCAAAGGAAAAAAAAGTACCTGTCCAATCCAACTGGTCATACCTCTGGAGGTTGACCAGGGTGGGGAGGATGTTGCGGCAAGCAAGCCAGCAAACAATTTAGCATAATTACCTTTTGTCCGAATGGCATCACCCGTTTTGTTGTTATTCTAAAATTAATTATGTTTGTAACGCTTACTTAGATGAAAGAATAAAATTACATTTCATTAGTGTCGTCTCCCAAGATTTAATATCTAAGAATGGAGGAAGAAGCCATGAGAAAGTAATTGAAATTTCTATATTTTTCTAATGCCAAATTTTGATCAAATAACTTTGTCCAGCAAAACTTAGATACTAATATTAAATGAAGTTAGACTTTAAATCCTTGGAAATATTTTATTAATATTCCCTCTGTTCAGAATAAAATGACCATATATCTAAAAATATATATGTGTTTGACTAAAACTGACGAGGGAAATACAGTTTTAAGACTCCACCTCTCCATGACGTATGAAAAATTTTATAATTTTGTTCAAGTTCAAAGTTTTTGAAATTTTAATTTCAATTATATTTTGTTGCCAGTAAAAAGATAAAGAGAACAATGAATAACATCTATATAATAGTTTGTTAGAAGAAAATTCTATTGTGCTCTATTTCAATACGTTTTCAAATATTTAGAGATTCCTTCATACATGAGTTTTTTCATCGTGTGATTTGTTTTTCATGCTCTTCAGAAAATTGGATTTTTACGGACCTACTTGACAGGATATCGAAGTGAGCGTCTTGTGTAAATATCCCATCCATCACATCTTGTTGCATTTTACAAAGAATCGATCTCCTGTTTCGACGTGATTCTAGAGAAAATTGAAAAGGAAAGTTTGTGTTTTGTTTTTATCCTATCTTATCAAGCTTTATCTTCAGCAACAGATGTAATAATCCAAGTAAATACATAATAAAAATAGCATTTGCCATAAATGTTATTTAATTAATTATCCTAGGTGCAAAAAATAGTTTTAGAGAAAGTAAAAGATTAATATTTCATGGAAGTGAAGAATGGGTTATGTGTTATTTAATGTGCTCAGAAGGAACAAATATGTTTATTCTTAAAAAAGGTAATAGGTTTCAATCGTTTTCCAATGCATTTGCGAGATAAATAACATCTTTCACATCAGAATCATAAATTATCGTTTTAAAGTAATTTTCTATATTACATTCTCTTTCTATATTTATACTTCTTCCTTCAGTCTGTACATACGATTAATGTGTTATTATGAGTAATGTTATGTTTATTTATATATATTTATAAGTAAGAATTTCAGAGTTTAACTAAGTATAAATTTTAAAGCGTAGATGTCTTCGATGGTATCTCGTTTTATATTTTATACCCCTCGTTTGAAACAGAAACTGATCACCAGTATAGAATTTGCTATGTAGGTTGAGCTGAACTAGTAGTGAAATGGTTAATACAAAAAAAGCAGCAGCATGAATTGTTATTATTGAGTTTTATTACTAAGTTTTTCTATATAAAAGGATAAATTTAATTTTTATTTTTTGGATTTTAGGATTTTTTCAGAATCTTTTTTTGGATAATTTATTCAGTCAGTTAAATTGTTTGATATTTATAGAATTCATTCTTTAAGAATTTATTTTTTTAGGTTTGATACCAAATTCTAAATTTTTGAAACTCTTCTGTATTAAATTAGTTAACAAAATATTTACAAAAGGAGTTTGATAGAATTTCAATATTTTCATCACAATGAGAAATTTTCAATGTTTCTAAAATTTGAATTAATTCTAGAGCGACGATAATATTCATCAAAATTAGTTTTACAATAATTTTAGAGGTCGGAAATGAAAATGAGTAATTTTACTAAAAACAGCATATATAGAATGTTGTGAAGAAAGAAATTATTAAAAGTACCCTGTAAAAATAAACGAACTTTAATTAGACCAAACTCATAGCAAGAATTTTTAGTAACAGTGTGAATGCATGTTATACATACATGATGAAGTGGGAATTTCCAAATGCCAAATTTCTAAATCAAGATAGTAATAGCTTGAGCAATATAGTAGAACCCTTCAGGATTCCAGAAAAGTTTAGATATAAATAAATTATAAACTGTTATGTGCATTAATACCTGGTTCCAATTCAGATATATATAGAATTAACAGTTGGTAATTCCATCATGATTTCTGATAAGAACGAAAGGTACATTTATCCACATTAAGCCGCGATATAAGATATAAGCCAAATAAACAGTTATATAATTCTGATCCAAAATCGCTTAAAATAACCAATATTGCACATTTTTGTTAATCAATTAGCTAATTGTGGATATTAAATGTATTATTACAGTGCACTTTGAGAAACAATCATTTTCTTCCGACAAAACAATTAATGGCATAATTTTTAATTCAGTAGATAAATATATCTTTACATATTTTTGACTCTTCTGCCATTCCCTTTTATTTCACCAATTTGAGAAATTATTGTGAAATTTGGTTTGGTATACATTTAAAAATTAAATACTTTCCTTTCTTTCACAGAAAATTCTCATCAGTCTTTTGACCCAATTTCCAGGACTTACTCTAACAATTAGAGGCAATAAAATAGATATGATTACAGAGTCAAGCATTTTACTTTTTCAAATAATTAAAAATAAATAAATTTTTATGTATTTTTTCAAACTTTCGATAGTTTTTTTTTAAATAAATATTTCAGTTTTCATAAAGTGAGTCAATAATGCAGTTGCGTAATCATATAAAAGGGAGGCGATATGTTAGCAAAATCCTGCTATACTTTAATGCCTTCCTACTTAAAAAAATACATTAAAATGATTCTTTACTCGAGATGGCAAACTGAGCAGGATCTCCAGGTAAGGAGCAACCTTCACTCTGTCAAATCGCTTAAACATTTTTGGCCTTCATAAAACAATATAAAGGCTGATACTTTTTTTAACACGCTTACGCATTGGTCATACCAGATTCTCTCATCTTCATCTTTTATTCGGCGTGCAACAAAAAATATATTCGTAACGCAACGGTGAAATCTCGATTCATCCTATTTTGAGTAACTGCACATGTTTCAGTGCATAGCGCTTACAAATTTTTCAAACATCGACAATATCTTTGTCAAATTAACTTGGAAAAATATCTCACGTTCATCCTTTTGATATACTGAAACCCATCAAGCTTTATTTCCTCATTTAAAATGTTTATCATTTAAAAAAATATCATTTATAAGTATTAGTAAAATTTTATACTCTCATATTCTTATGATTTTATTTATCTGGCTGGCCCCAAAATGTCAATATCTTGGCTTTTATACCAACCCCCCCAAACCAAACTAAACTAAAACCCCACATTGAATTAAATTACAATAACTTTTCCTACATTTTTTCATCTACTGAATTTTGTAAGTAAGCAAGAAATGCCTTTGATGAAGCATTTTAAATAATGAGAAAAAAAACCTTTCACAGCCAATTGTTTTAGCGGGTTTCAATTTTGCACTGATTGAATGCAATTTCAATTTTACATTTGATATAATTGAAAACGACTGAAAACCAAATGACCTTCAATTTTAACAAAATATCGTAATTCGAATAAGTGTGCAAATAACTGTTCAGACAAATAACATGTTCGAATATTTTATCTCGGTTGAAATCTGTTAAAACCCACCTCGCACACCTTTATATTATACAATAATAATGAACGTCTAGGATAATAACAAATATTGTGCTTTGAGCAGGTGAGTAGGTCATACATCACAGGCCATCACATGATATTTGATCATTCAAATATGGATTAATTTTTCTAAAACATTTCATAATTATCTAGATTTAATCTAAAAGCTTCTCGTTGTTTTTCGAAGTTGAGACTTGACCTCACGATCTTCTTAAATTTTGAAACAGTTAAAAATAACAGACGAAATAACATATGAGCAAAAATGTTCCACTTATGAATTGGCAATAGTCGTTTCAAACTATGAGAGACACTCTAGAAGAGGTATATAAATAGATAAAGTTAGAGTTCTTTAACAGAAAAGTCTCTTTCACATTTGGCTATCCCTGGTAAAAAATGTCTGGTTTCTTAATAGATAGTCAATGACACATTCTTTAACTCCAGAATTTTTTATATGAATAATACCCGTTTAAAAAAACTGATGTTATGTTTAATTAAGAGCAAAGTCGAATGTTAACATTAAAAATTATTGAAAAATGAGAATTTAATTGGAAAATGTTGTAATTAATTGATTCAGAACCATGCACAGGTTAAATATCGGTTTCGTTTTTCAGATTTTCAATTTCTAAAACAATCCCAAACATTTACATTTCCAGTAGAAGCTGATATTTTTCACGTGTTTATATTTTATTATTAATACACTACTGAAAAGTAAAATAGATTTAATTGCAATTTTTGCCTTTATCTGTTTTTAAAAATATATAATTTTAAAAGAGAAAAATATAAAATTTATTTAGTTTTTTTATAGAGATGAAAATTAAAATAAGGTTGAACAGTGATATTTAAAGCTAATTTTTTTATCTTATTCTTAACTATTTCATTGGTTTATAACAATTTATTTAAACTCCTAATTAATAAAACACAATCAAAATTATTAATATTGTTTGAACAAAAACGTGAAATATAAATTTTTTTAGATATGATTACGCATTTTCATATTAAAATTTATGAAAATAGAAACCCGAAGCAGACATTATTTGTAAAAGAGTGGCTTCTAATATTCCCTTGGACGTATGGACACGCACATAGCTGTTTGTACGTGTTGAAGGCAAAGTTAACATTACAAAAAAATAAGCAAATTAGTTTATTACCCCAGAAATTTTGTTTATATTTGTTATTTAAATATTATTACGATTATCAACTCAATGTAACTAAAAATTTATTTTTCCTAAAACTATTATCTAATTTTTGTTATGAAGTATGAAATAGCAAGACGCGGGAAAAAAATAACTTTTTTTATTTTGGAAACAATTAATCAACTCTTTAAATTTTACACTTTCAGATTAATTGAAACATGGCTGAAGAATTTAATAAACTATGATACATTTCCTTACAAAATAACTGAACCCAATTATTTATTTTGCACTGTTAGTACGGCATTGCCCGTGGCGTATCATCCCGGAAGAAAAAAATAGCTTGAAACTTAAGTCTACCCTCTACCCGATATGGCATGAAACAAACATGAAAGTATTTATAGAAATTATCAAATATAGCTAAAAAAATTTATAGCACACGTACAGAAATATTTAAAATTTTAAAAAGGCAAAAATAGGATGTCCGTAGACAAAATACATACCACCATTTCGCTCCTCAGAAGATTCAGTCTGCCTCCGCAATTCAGTTGTCTCCGATATCAAGAAAAACGGTTATTTCGCTCATCAAAAGACTCTCTTCCTCTAAGTTAGGGAATTATTTCTCTGATATTCGCAAACCGAACATATCTTTTTCCTTCATTTTTCTAATCGCGCAACAAACGAAGCTTTTAGGCGTTTATTGTGTTCCCGCCAAGGTTGTATTTTCTTGTTTGGGGCATAATGAGATTTGAATCACAATTTAAAGTCAAACGTAAACAAAGAAATAAACACCAACTGCACTCCACCGTACTTGCTATTTGCACATGCGCTGTGTAAGGTTTTCGTGAATGCGTGAAAAAGCTGAAATCGCAATCATAGCACTCCCCTTTTTATTTTTATACGACTTTAATGTACTAAAACCTTCCCTAATAAATGCTATACAAAATGGTATAAATATTTCTAATATCCGTTAGCTATCACTTTAGTTTTTCTGGTTGCAACATATGGGCACTTTCAGACTATTTTATACTATGTATAAATATGCTCAATCTATAATTCACATTTCGTTATCACGAATCTTTCTCTGTTTGAAATTTTTCTCATTGCCAAATTATTTTTAAAGTGTTCTGAAAGTGCAAAAATACATACTGAAGTTACGTAATTTTAATGTGATTATAATTAGTAACAACATTAAAAATAGAAAAATAATTTGAACTTGATTATAAAAATATTTAAATATAGAGCTGTACTATTCCTTTGTTGGTAATACTTCCTAAAAATTATGTTGAATAGGCATTTGTATGATACTGATGAGAATAACTGTACGGAAGAAGGAAAATATGAATTTTTAGTGATGCATAAACCATGCTCTTATTAGGACTGCAAACAATATACGACTGATCTAACAAGTGTCACTGACTGCATTCTAAGATACGAATTTGACAACTACAAAGAAAAATTATTTCACATTAACGTAATGGAATAGTTTTAATCAGCAATAAAACGAATTTGTTTTTTGTTTTAGTTAGCTATATTTAACTTTTATTTCATTATTCTTAGCATAAAGGAACAGTTTTATTTTTTACTTTTTTAATATGAACATTATGTGGAATCAAAAATGTAAATATTTTCCAAAAATAACTTCAAAAATTAAGATCCTGCATTTTTTATAAATGATATTTGCATAAATCTAAACTTCATAAAGAAGAAATTAAAAAAGTGTATTTGAAAAATAATTAAAAACTTACTTTCACAAACATGTTTTTACTTGTCCACTTCATTTAATAATTGTTTTCTTATCAATTATTTTTTTAAAAAATTATTTAATTGAACTGAGAATTGAGATAAATAAATAATACTATTAACTAAATATCATAATATTAATTTTAGAAAACTAAGCGATCTTTAAAAGTACTTCTTTTATTCTAATATTGCATTTTCGTTAGTTTTTTTTTTTTTGTTTTTTTGAACGATACAAAAATTAAGTACGCATAAATGTCTCGTATAAATTTAGAAGTTGCCAAATCGAAATCTGAATCGTTATTTATTTTTTGTATTTATATGTATTTTAAAGTAAATAAAAAAAATATACTGTGAAAATTTGCTAATCTGGCAGTTCGTCTACAATTTCGTTCATTTTAAAATTAAAACTCTATGAGAAATGATTATATCAAAAAGATGAAAATTTTCATTAGTATGATATTTTGAAAATATGATTCTGATAATTCGGCACTTTCATACCATTCTGTGGTTTTTCCCTGTCAAGAAACAAATGATAAACAAAGTTGAAATTTACGCTTTTTTATTATAACATTTCATAAAGCATTGTAAAAATATGAATTATTTTTAAGTGTTCTATTTTTATTAATTCTATAACCAGTACAAAAACTCAACGAATCCGACCAGGAAAGTGAATGTAATCCGTACAGAACAGTTATTTACAAACCGATCTCATTCGCTGCATGATCTCATAAAATTTTATTTGCTACGTCCTTTTAAGCAATATACAATCTTTCCCTGAGTTAAATTCATCTTCTGCAACAGCATTCCAATCTCCAATCCAGCTGCATGCCTGCATAATTAAAGAATCTTCCACACTGAATCCAATATCGCCTTTAACCCATGGAGAAGGGAAACAATGTATTGGGAAAGGAACGCGATTGTTTCTGAAGACGGTAGCTGACTCATGACATTAGGATAAACTGAGATTAAGTAAACACTGCCCGGACTTCGCGAAGTAGAAATTGCATTCTAAGCTGAAATCAAAATACGCCAGTTAAAAAATAAAATTTTCTCATTACCGCCATTTAGAAAGAATGTCTATGAGGAAAATTTTCGAGAAGGTTGCGCTAAAATTCAAAGTTCTCTCTACAGCACAAACGTTTATTGCTTGAGTATTGAGGAAAGATAAATAAGGATATTAAAAAGAAAAGCTTAATTTTTGTCTCTTTCTATAAAAAAAAAATCTTTAATGATATTTGAAACACTTTGATATAGTTCATATTTTAATTTCAGAAAATATTTTATAAATATCATGAAACATGCCAAAAAGAAGGTTATATTCTACTTTGTTACAATTTTTGCATTTAAGATATTGCATTTGTAATTAAATTATGTATCAAGTTATGTTAAAATAGGATATAAGTATATCTTAATAATATTAGTTCAAAATACCAAAGCGTAAAAAAAATATTAAATATTGGATAAAAAACAGTATGACCCTGTAACTTCATTATCATATCTAACCTGCTTTATCCTAAATTTTTACTTATCTGATCATTTATTGAAATTTTCTTGTATTTATTTTTAGTATTTCAGGAAAAGTTAAATTTTTTTCTGAATTTTCATGGATATATAATTAGTTATTTGCCTATAATTAAACAAGCCTTGATACAAATGAAAAATCAACTAAAATGAAATCTATTTGAAATTAATCGATTTTGAAAAAAAAATATTAAAAGTAGCTACATTTGTATTCAAATGCATGTAAATACATATGTATTCCTGAAATTATCCAAATATCTGAGATAATGAGTATTTGAAACCCAACTTTTCTAATAAATGGTAATAGTAAAGATGACTTTTGCATTTCAGTGTTTTGTTCATTTTCAGCTTTACAGAAACTTTTTAATTTGCTTCCTTTGATTCAAATAAACTCAAAATTGTTTTTAATTTTTTCCAGAAGATCAAGAAATCTGCTGATCATGTAGCAAATTTATTGAGATAAAATTTCATAAAAGCTGAATTTCTCATTCAATATGTATTTAAAAATTAGCTTTCATTTGGTTTTGTGAAGATTATGAGAGGAATCATGATATTTTAAATTCAGAATTATTAAAGAAATATTTCTATATTTCTTACTTTTTTCAAACCAAAGGCAGTCTACTTATTTCTCCGAAAAAATAGGTATTCATTCAGAACGTTTTAGGATAGTTACATATGATGATTTCCCAACATTATTTTACAATGTAAATTAAATGAAAATTTTGTGAAAATCATTCAATAAGTATGGACAATGGAGAAAAAAGGAAATAAGAATGTCAATCAGAAAACAATTTATTACGCTAATTTACCAAAATGAAAGATTCTTAGGAAAGAAACAAAGATTTAACAGTAAGAAAGATAATGATGACATTAAAAGAGCTGTAATCATATGTAGAAAGTGAATATCTGACATAAAGCACAATATAAGACATAGTGATACATAAGAAACACAAAATTAAAAGTGAATTTGAAATGTTAAAAAGAGAAATATAAAAATTTAGAGCCACTCTTGAACTTTCCGTGCTTTGATAAAGAACTAATTAAAATATTCTTGTAAAGAAATAAGAAAAGAACTACTGAAAGCGCAATTGGAACAGTTTTTTTCATTGAAAGGGTGAGGCCTTTTATAAAGGGCGGAATGAAAATGCTATGCCATTTTTTTAGTTATATAAGCAATATAAAAAAACGACTGGTTTATGTAAGATGGTGCTAGAACCACGCTCAACTAAACTTAGGTCCCAAAGCGGAACATTTTCACGATTGATTCGGGGTTGTATTCCGTAATGAGGACAGGCAACGGTGTAGAGTGACCACCTTACCCGCCGGATCTTAAACCGTGAGATTTTTTAATGCGATCATCTGAAAAACCGGACAACTTGAGAACACTAACTCAAGCCGACGTCACTGAATAAATGCTTAGCCAAAAACCATTGCTAACTTCGATTTCAGACTTCACCCTTCTGTATTCAAAAAATGTGTTGCATTGAAGGTTTTCAGTATGTTTTGATTTTCACTTGGTTTTATTACTCTTTTCTTAAAGTTTTGCCTTACACAGGCTGGCCATCTTAATTAAACAAGACGCTATATTCGGGGACCCCACATGTTGTACATCAAAATACTCGTTATGACGTGTTCCGTCTGAATATGTAAGTATTAGACATGGCATACCTTGAAAAATACTCTATACTCTCTTGAAAGATATAGAGAATTTATAAGGGTTCTTTCGAATTGTTGAAATTTTATATCATATTCATTTTCGCCCACAAAGTCTTAATCTTTGGTGATTAAATATTCATAATTGTTTTTCTATTTAACACATTTTTTTCAATGTTTCTGCAAAAATAAGCCACAAATTTCTTGAGAATCGTTCATATCTCAAATTTGACATTTTTATAACCCATTGTAGTTTCTGAAATAAAGTACAAAATTGAAAATAGTTATAGAGAACATCAGAGCAATTTCAAATTGGAAAAAAATTAAGTGAAAACAAAACTTACAGTCCTGGGCAATGCTATGGAATGGAATGGCAATTTCTTCTTGACTAATATTCTTCTCTTGAAAGATCTGAATAATTAGCTGCAGAATTAATAATCTTTACTAAAGTTCTTCAAAGACCAACATATGGTATCCCAGGTATTAGGAGAGAGCATAAACGTCTGTTAAAAGATTAGAAAATAATTTCAAATAAAAACTGCTATTCATGTTTGCAATATATTCTCAAATAAATGTATTGATATCCAGTACATGAGCTGAAATATGTAAAATATAAATGTTAGAATAATATAAATGTAAATGTTATTGGTTTAAAAAGAAGCAATCGTAATTCAATGCGATCTAATTAACAGAAGAAAATTGGTAAACAGAAATAAAATTTCGAATATTTTTTAAAGAATTTTATTGTTGTTTTTTATTATAACCTGTTTTTTTGACTGGATTGGCAATTAACCAGAAAACGAAAAACAATGATTTAAAAATCTCGAAAGCGTCGAATTTGTCATTACAATGAAAAAATATGTTTGATGTGTTCTATTTTTTTATTCCATAATTTATTTTTAAATGTCATTCTGTAAGAAATATTTAAAGTAAATATTTAGAAATTGCATCTAGATTATATTTAATCCAATTAGATACTATTTTTAAATACATAATAGAATTTTGAGAGGTTGAAATTTTAATTTTATGGTTCTTAAGGTTATAGGGAAAGATAAATTAATCACCATCAGCATTATTTTAAATAAAGCAATATCATATTGATCGAAGCTTTGAAATTGAGGATTATGTAACAATATTTAGAAGAATTTAAACTTCGTTTTCAATTTAATATAAAGAAAGAAATATTTACTTAGAAGGATTTAACTGTGTTGCTAATATAATATCAAAAAATATTTAAAATATTTTATAAGCAACGATTATACACCTAAGATATATTTCCGAAGTCATAAAGAAAGAAATATCTTCTATGTTGCATTACGAAAGAGTTTGAATATAATTGCTTCTAATTATTTAGTTTCCTCAAGAATTAAACAAAAGAGATATTCCTTTTAAATATTATTTCATTTCATCTATTAAAATAGATTTTTATTCAGACGAACTGAAGACATTAAAAAAATTGATTTAAATACATAATATAAAATATAAATTTTATAATATAAAATATAAATATATGTATAAATTTTTGTTTAGTCTAGGTGTAATTTAGATTTTTTTTCATTTGTGATTGTCATTTTTTGATTAAGTAATTTTTTAATCCATTTGGATACATTATATATAATCAGATTGTCATTTTATTCATAAATCACCCACTATGATTTACATTATTTTATCATTTATCGAGTTCCTGTGCATATATTAATTTTTAAGAAATAGAAAACGAAAATTTTCCGTCCTCCAATATAACTTTATTTTCTACATTATTTTTAGAGTATTTTTTTAAAAAAAATTTAAAAAAATTGCCCTGAATCATAAAAGTAGAGCAAAACCAATTATAGGCGTGATTTGTGTTAGTTTATTGAATTATTAATGCTGTCACAGCCAACAGTCTTCCTTCCTAAATAAGGCTGATTTTGTTATTTATAGAATTAACAACATATTTTTGTTACTATTACATAATAATAGTCATGCATAATGATATTGCTTTTTAATAAAATAAATCGATCCATTTAAATATTTTAAGTAAATATTAAGCAGATATTTACTATAATACAAAACTGAAAAATTTATGAACTTTTGAAATAAATATCAAAAACCAATTAAGATAATTTCTTTATTTCAATAAAACACAAATGTATCACCAAATTTAAGAACGAGAAACTCCAGTTATAATATTTGGTTTCTTCCTCTCTGATGGATAAGGTAAAGAGCCAAGTCCCCGCCATCCTGATGGCAGGACAATTTTAGGTTAAGAGGATAATCCTGACCGGTAATGGACCTTAAAGCTCAACCATAATCCCTGCCTCAATACATTGTGACTAGCAGTGACAGAGCGAGGTGACTCGTTTTGCGGTTATTCGGAGAACTAAGAGCTCAGTAGTTTAAGTCGGCCTTATATTCATCCTTAAAATAGCAAGTGTATAAGACCCATCCGCTACTGACAGATCCTTTACTGGAGTCCTGTTGTGTGTGGATTTTTGTTAACCCCGCTATATGCCGCAAGTTATGTTAATTCCACGAGACATTTTATCAAGAATATATGTATAATGAATGTGTTGAAGATACTAGAGAACACTTTTTTCAACAGAAAAACTGGGCCTTATTTTAAATAGACCACCAATTTTTTAAATTTACTGAGATCTTATAAAAAAAAAGGACAGATGCTGCACATGGCCGTTTGCTTATATATCACAAATATGCATTAGGTGTCTTTCCGAGATTAATGAGTGATTTACCATAGTTTTGTATTTGACATTTTCTATACATGATATCTTCTATGGAACATTTATGCAGAGTGACTTACGAATTACAAACTATAGGATCCTCACTTTTCCCAGAAAGGAACGGTGAAACTGAAACGCTATATATGAACTGAAATAATTCAAATTGACACATTGGATTAGTTACAAAGTTGCTCTCATGCTAATGTACAAAAGGTCAGTTAAAAATTGAACATTCCAAAACCATCTATATGGAGAATATTTCAACAAAATTGCTACCGACAGTAAAGCTCCATTCTTGGAAAAATAACAATTGCAACAACTAATTCTATGTCTAGATTTTTTTTTAATTTAGCTCTGTCGTTACTTTATTACGAATAAAAATATCAAAGTCTCAATCTTTAGATGGCAAAAATCTACTTTTCATATAGAAAGTTAATTATAGGTTTTATGCCAACTAAGGTATAAACTTTCTTTGGGGGACACGCTCTGGTAGATGTTTTGTTGATGAATTCAAAATGCTTATGTTTAAATCCAAATAACGAATTCGATAGCATATTTGCAAGTATTTTTTATATAAATGCAAATTTGTATAGGTGTCGAAAGTGTTCATTTTGTACTCTATATACACACTTTAATAAATGTACAATATGAACATTTAAAAAAGTATTAAAGTGTCATTCGACTCACCATTTAAAAAACAAATCCATACCAACACTTACCAAAATATTGCCAATAACTGACCAATTAAAAAAGTAAAGTAAATTTAAATAATCATTTAAAGAACACTGTAGTCCGAAAACTTAAAATTATTAAAATAATCATAAAGATTTATTACCATCTGATTGTGTGTTTTTAATAATATTTTAGAAGTATATTATATCAGAAAATTTTAACAGAAGTGTCTGTCAACTGATGATCAAAAGTACGGTAAAATGGTAAACAAATCAATCCTTTCAATATATATACAAAGTTTACATATAAAAGTATAAGAGCTTGTGTCTCTATCGTTGAATTCAAGAAAAACTTGTTTCCCAATCAATGAGGCCCTATAAATATTTAAACCTTGTATTCTTTATTATTAACTTATATAGAAATAAAAGTTCTTTCATAAATTTAAGAACTTTATTTAATAAAACACTGTTACTGAAAGTGTATGCTCTAATTGAAATAATTTAGGAAATATGGGTTTCGTTCCACTTTTTTCGAACACCTTGTATATATATTGAATGTTAGCATATTAGAAAGAACCGATCCTTTGTATTTTCTGTTTACTCTAGCTACTTTATCATGTTGAGATTTTTCCAAATCCCGAAAGAACTTACAGCAAATAATTGTAAATAATAATCGTTAATCCAAAAGTTTGCTATCAACGTCTTTTAATATGTTTTCAGCTTTCCCATCATTTTAACACATTCGTAATATTCCACTACATTCACTTCCTTCAGCGACAACTCAATCTCCGATCTGGAAACACGTTTTCATAATTAAAAGACTCTTCCAGACAAAATGCAATGTCGCGTTTAATGTGCGGTAAAGAAGGATAAGGGAAGCGGAATGCATTTGTATCTGATATCAGATTTTTAATCAGAGGAAAACAATAAACTGAGGCTAAGTAAACAGCATCGGAATTCCATTCAGCAGAAATTGCTTTCCAGTCTGAAATTGAAATGCGCCGGAAACAAATGAAGTTTCTCATAAACACAACCAAATGGTAACTCATGGAGGAAGGTTGGTTCTTTGGAAGTATTTATCGAAAGTTGCAACATTGAGGGTTAATACTTACAATATTGACTCTAGGCCTCAGACTCAATTTGAAAACACAAAAGGAGAATAGCTATAAGAATAGAGGATTTGACATTACCGGATAGAAGCAAAGATTTTGAGCATGATAATCATAAAACTGGCATCTAACAACCGAATTTTCTTGTTTTGTAAAATTACCGCCTATGATTTTAAGAAGATTATTTTCATTATAATTTTACCCTATAAATTTACATATCATTACTTTTACATTTATATTAGAGTATTTTAACATATTACAAAATAATGAATAGGATAAATTACAGTATATATAATGTTAATATGTATATTAAATATTAATCAATACTTATGCTTTTATGATGAATAAAATTAGAGATACATCTATAATGTTTAAATTTTATATTTATACATTGAGGGACTTATTTTGAGTACTACAAACGATATTATCTATAATATTAATTCGTATATTGAATATTAATTATTTTATTATGCCCATATAACGAATAAAATTATTGTCATATTTATAACATTTAAATTTTATTGATTTATAATATTAATTTATATTTTAAATTAAGTAATTAAATTAATGTTAGTAAGTGTATTAAATTATAATTTTAAATTTATAATATTAAATACCCACATGAAGGAGAGACCGGCATATAATAATTTTTACAATCTGAACACAACATTTCTTTTAGTCTGCTAGCATTGTTACTACCCTTTTGATTCTATGACGTCTAAATTTAGATTTTAGATTTTTATGAATTTTTATGTGGTATTACAAATTTTTTTATATGCAATTACAAATAAAAATAGTAATATTGAAAAAAATCACGCTAATTAAAAATTCATTTAAAAATCACAATATATGCTATCATGTTCCTGAGAAATTGCTGAAATTAATATGCATGTTTTCAGTATCTTCTGTGTTCTATTAGAATTTCTAAAGTTTCCCCATTGAAGATATTTTGTTTTACAAAGGGGATAAAATATTCTTAAGAAGAAAGGTGACATTAAAATGACAACTTATTTAGTATGCCTGTGCGATTTTTAGAACAGAATTAATTTAGTTAATAGTTATTTTAGTATTAGCAAGCCGGCATATTGCCATAGGGTTAGCGTGTCTTCTCCGTTTCGGGCATGGTTGTTGTTCTTCTGTATTCTATCTGTGAGAGGTGTGAATGTGCTCCCCCTTTTAAAAAGGGGGCTGTGCAAGCGAATGTGACACACGAATTTACTAAGGCGTACTTGTGTTCAGTTACAGAAAAAATGTTACAAAAGAAATAAGATGCGCTCAATCGGCTTAAATAGCTGATAAATAACTGTGAGAGGGCTTGTAAAGTGCTGTAAGTTACACCAACAATGTTATTTATTTTAGCTTTGGCTGCAAAATTTAATAACGCTAAAAAAAGTTTATGTCTAAATTAACTTTTTTATATTTTATTTTATGGAAATTTGAATAATTTGCTATTCAGTAAAGCTCATTAAACAATTTTTCACAGTATAGTTTATTTATTCTCTTTTTGAATGAATATATGCTCTCAAAATTAAAAAAAAAATAACGATTATTTTTTTAAAATAATTGTTATTTAAAAATGTTATGTTAATCTTTCTTTTCAAAAAAATTCTAAATAAAGGGTACAGATTATCAGTTTACAAAAGGGTACAGCATTTATCCGTTTACAAAAGCTACCAATTCAGCAAATTCTTTAAAGAAACAATGCAAACAAACACAGATAAATAATTGCGAAATTTTATTTTATCTATAGGGAACAGATACACAATTGCATAATTTTAGAATATTGAAAAAAAAAGAGTTGCGCATACATTCGGAAGTCCACATATAAAAAATTGAAATATCGGAATTATTAATACCGTATATTTTGAGTAGCTGTTTCGTTTCTTTCTTCTTTTTTTTGAAAAGCTGAGTTAAAATATATTGCATATGTGTCTTTCCCCAAAAGATAAAAAATTATTGGCCAATAAAGATAGATACATTCGGATTAATGAAAAACCGGGTAGCATAGAAGTGAGTTGAAAAATTTCAGTTTTAGAATGCAGTAAGTTTCGTGGCTTTCTTTCAAATGGTAAACTATTACAATTATAAATGGAACCTGAAAAAAAAACAAAAAAAATATGTTCTATGGATTATAACTTTAAAGACAACCTTGCCAAATTAAAAGCATAAATTCTTCAAGTAAATGAATGACAAATAAGAAGTTTTAAGTATCACAAATTATCAGATATTGAATGAATTGAAGATATCTATGTATTTTTGGTTCATTATTATAACTACATTAAATATGTAGGAAAATATACAAGGATAACGTTTGATATGGGTCCTATCATTATCAATGAATCTCTCACAAACAATTTTTGTATCAATATTTAAATTTTTAATAACACTTTCCATACACTATTTATTGTTTTTCTCGCGAAAGAATTGGAAATACAAATAAGTATTCTCAGAAGTACAAATAAAATATTTAAAATTTATCTCGCATCATATATAAATAAAAAAAAAACCCATTCAAATGCAAATTTTCCAAAAAATTCTCATTCATTTCTATTTAGATGAAAATCATAATATTTTCTCAGACATCATTTGCATCCTACTTTTATAATATCGTTTCTCTACAGACTGCGTTTTTCGAATACCCATTTCATCGCTTTCTATTTGATATCGACCCCCCGTTTTAAAATGGATTCCAGAAAAATTGAAAACGGAAGCGTTCGCCTTCTTCCTAGATCTAATTTTTCATTTTACTTCATTTTCTAAAGACATAGATTTGAAGATGCAGTAATCCGAGAAAGAGTATGAGAAAGCATCATCTTAAATAAATTGATAATAAAATATATAGATTTGGTCCATCCCTTAAAGAACCCCAACAAAGTAAGGGTATTGTTTTGAAATGTCTCTGTATAAACATGTTGCAAGATAATTGAATTTTTCCCCCATGAAATACATAATTTCCCTAAATCTCTTTCCGATAAAGATAAGCAAAAATACATTCTTCAACAATAAGAATTCTTGTGTAGTAACAACTTGTAATAAATTTTTCAAGACATGGAAAATATAAATACACTTATTAAACTTACTTTTTAATATAATAACGTATTTCAAACGACGATGTTAATTAAAGAATGTCTAGCACAAAAAGATAAAAGACTTGGATCATTAATATGAATTTGTTTTCAAAATCATCCTCTTAAATTTATTCAGTAATCTTCCATTAATCTTTATATTATGCACTGTTAACATTGTTAAAGTTGTACACATATCAATCCATCAGCGAATTCACTGTCAGCCAAGAATATTTCTCTGATAATAATGGAATTCTTAGAAAATCGAATATTTTTTTATTCGAAGAAGAAAAAGAGATTATAATAGTTTCTCTATCCAATTTTAAAGATTTTTTTTAAATATAGCTCTTAATTTTTAGCAAGACTTTTGCCAGTTCTCCCGTCTTTAAGGAAATTTAATTTATAAAAGACAAAATATTATATTGTAATCAAAGACATATTTTTATGACATACATTATATATGTTATAGTTTTATAACTATTACAGAGATTTTAAGTTTTTTAGGAATGTTATTTAATCAGGTATAAATATTTGAATAAGATAAAAAGAAAGTCATGACTAAATAATTTAAATTTTGATAAGAATTTATAAAACATTAAATGAGTTTTTTTTTACTTTGAGATTTACAATAATTTTTTTATTTGAATGAGTTCCAAACAACAGTATTTAGAAAAGGCTCAAAATTAAAAGGCATTTTTCAGTTGAAGAATACACTCAACAACAAAGAGAAGCCATTATAGAAAAATGACAAATAAAACAACATATTCTTTTGAAGATTTTTCAAATGAAAGACATTTATAAGCAAATGGTCATAATGTTTACGAGATTGAATTTTTATCTAAGTTCGAATGGAAAGTACACAAAATTATTTATTAATTTTTGCCGTAGCAGAATTTTAAATAAAAATAAGTCTTTAGTGATTCACTTCGTTACTCTTTATAAAACTTAAGTTAAAATTAATAAATATTCACTTAATATATACATTTGGTCCTAGATTATTGCAACATTTTCTTAAATTTATCTATGAAAGCGCCAATGATTAGTATTCACTATTCCTCTTGAAATGGAATGGTTTTCACAGTAACCTGTAATAAACTCCCTTGTAAGCAATACCGAATCTTTCTCGAGATAAGATACATTTCCTGCCCTGCATTCCAATCTCCATTCCAGCTGCACACTTGCATAATTAAAGGGCTCTTCCGGGCAGAATCCAATATCGCCTTTAATTTGTGGTGAGGGGAAATAATATATTGGAAAAGGAACACAGCTATTCCTGTCGTCCGAACTCATTGCAGCTGTATGAAATAAAATAAAAGGAACTGCATCTGAACCGCTTTCAGTATTAATTACAATCCGGGCTAAAATTGAATCATACCGAAAACGAATGAAGTCTTCTAGTGAGTCAATGAGTCAATTCAAGAAGCATCAGTGGGACCTTCAAACTTCAAGGTATATATATATATATATATATATATA